>JANBPK010001250.1:23840-46152 GCA_027579435.1 Candolleomyces eurysporus | reverse complement strand
CGTCTTTCGCTGCTCGTACCTCAGCACCGCCAGCAGTCCCGTCCGAGGTCCCGCCCGAGGGTCCGACAATAGGCTCGTCGTCTGACGAAGCTATCCCTAGCTCGAAGAGAGTTTTTAAGAGTCCCTTTTCAAGTATCATTAAAGCTTTAGCTGCTAGTGCCTCAGCGCCACCAGCGGCCCCGCCCACGGACTCGACGACAGGTTCGTCGTCTGATGGAGGGGGCTCTAGCTCGACCTCGAAGAAAGCCTCCAAGATCGTCTCCATTTCAGCCATGATTTCAGCCCTGGCTGCTCGCGCCTCAGTGCCGCCAGAGGTCCCTCCCGAGGATGTGGCGACAGGTTCGTCCTCTGATGGAGGCAGCTCGGATTCGAAGAAAACCTCCAAGAATCCCTTTTCAAGCATCATCGCGGCTTTGGTTTCTAGTTCCTCGGCGCCGCCAAATCCAGCGTCGTCTGATAGAGGCAGCTCGAGTTCGGAGGAAGCCTCCAAGGCCATGTCCATTTCAACTATTGCTGCAGCTTTAGCTGCCAGCGCCTCGGTGCCGGTAGTTCCACCCCTCGAGAACCCTGCGACACTAGGTTCCTCTCAAGACTGTTCAATTTCAAGTTTGAATTCAAAGATCTCAGCCTCCAAAAATATCCTCTCGGATGCGCGGGCCCTGTTCATTGACAGTCGGCTGCACTGTGTGGTAAGTTGAGCCCCCTCGCTCATACTGCTATATTGGCCCAGATTATTGATTACTTTCCGTTGTAATCCATTTCTCTCAGGTCTGCAAAGTCCGCCGCGCCAGAGACGACCAGAGCATTACCTGTAGCCTTGCCTGCACTGAGAAGTTTTGCGAGGATGGCCCTGCTGACCCTACCATCTGTGATGTACGTTCCGCGTTTATCCTACGTATTGGGTATGACCACACTACGTTTATCTTCTACTCATAGGTTTGTTACCGTCTTCCGAGGATGGAAGGAGAGCGACAGTGTGGTCAGACATGCGTCGACACAGCCAAAATTGCCTGTTTGCTGTGCAGATCTCGGCCCAAGAACGGAAGACACGATTTCTGTGGTTTGACTTGCAGGGCGATTTCCCTGAAATTGGCACCGCTTATCCTTGAGATTCCGAAGGGTCATACAAGCTACGACATGGGTATGTGCGGTATCCTTCTTGGTAAAGCTCTTACTGATGATGACTTCTTTAGTTGAGAGAAATTTCAAGACTGCGTGGAAGGCGGGCTCGTCCCCAATTCCTGCAATCACGAGAATCTATAAGGTCGTTGAGAACGAGGAGTTTCACAGGCCGTATGATTCCTACCGGTTTGTCGTTCCATTTCAAGTTGCTCCGGTCGACTGACAATTGTATAGTGAGCGAGTTGGACCGGAAGAGTGCTATCGATACCATGGGACACCTCGTCAGTGCGAGCTCGGAGTGTCAACAAAAAAGCTATGCACGTCTTCTACGTGTGCTGTCTGCAATATTCTGAAGACTTCGTTCAAAGTGGATCTCGCAAAGCCCAGCGGAGCGTAAGTTAAATCCCTTCTACTGTTTATTGTGGCGTCACTTATATGTATACGACTTAGTTTTGGCAAGGGCGTCTACACCTCATCAGCCTCGAACAAGTAAGTAGCTTCAAGTAGTCCCTCTCAACACCTTGTCATAACCTGGGTTGGCAAAACCATGAAAGAGCCTTCTCTTACTGCAAAGAGGACGGCGCTCTCCTTCTGAATAAGGCTGTACTTGGGAGGGTCAGGCAAGTGCACGGCTGGAACGAAGTCATGAGCTGTCCGCCCGAACACGACTCTGTAGGCTACCCGCTTTCACGCTATTGACTGGATATCCAACGATAACTTATTTCTTTTCAGGTCGTTTTCGATCGCTTTCGTGGAGTTCTCAACGAGACCATTTTCTACTCCGACGACGCTATTCGACCTGTCTTCTTAATCATCTTCCAATGATTTACAGCCATTCGCGTTGGGTGTCACTGTAGGTCCCGCCAAGTCAGAGGGGATCAGAGGGGACCCTTAGGATGGTTTGGGCGTTCAAGGTGCCATCTGAATACTCGAGGACTTCCTGCCTCACGAGGACCTAGAATAGGTTGGCTGCGTCTTTGGCGGGGACAGCGGTCTTATGAAAGTTGACTCTGGATTCAGCAAAGCCCCTTCTCAAGAAGAATTCATCTCAATTTCTCAATCTACCGTTGCCTCGCCCTCGGCGGGGNGTTTTTTTTTTGGACTATTATATGATGATTTCAGACATTCGAACTTTGGGCCGACGTTGTTCGTGGTCCACGACATATCGAGTAAGCGAGCCGTTTTGTTCGGTTTCTTATCTTGTGATTTTATGACGGTCTTCGGAACTACATCCGATACAATCTTTATGTCACAGCCAGTGTTCAGCGTTCAGACTGGACTCATAGGGCGGGCCGCCATTCCATTATGTATGCATGAGCGTTTCCCCTCGAACATCTTTGACTGCCGGTATACATCATGCATCTCATCCCTGAGAGTTGTCTGTTTTCTCGTAATCACTTCGGCCATCTCCAGTGATGGGAGGCTGTATGACGGGCGCTAAAGCAAGGTCGTATTAGTAACGGCCAGCACACACGAAGGACACGAGCCAACAACGTCGAGGGTGAATTAGAGGAAGGTTGGTGAGCTTGGGACTCGGACCCTCCCGCCGCTTCTTCATTCATGTCCATTTTGAACGCTAAGCCCGTTGTCCTTGCGGCTCTGGCCGCCAGTGCCTTGGTCATGGCGGTATCGATGGCGTTCAATGACAAGCGGCTTTGCGTGGTAAGTTAAGCTCCCTCTCATACAGTACTACCAATACATTTCTCTCGATTATCACTCACTGGGATCGATCTCAGGTCTGCAGAGTTTATCCTGTTAGCCCTGAGTACACCGTTACCTGTAGCTTTACCTGCATCCAGATCTTCTGCCAGCGCGGTTCTGGTGACGCTCGCATGTGCGATGTAAGTGGCTAATATAACCTGGGTTTGAATGGGAATACCGTTGATCATAAGCTCATTCCCCGACAACAGGTTTGTCACCGTCGTCCAAAGCGACGAGGCCAGCAACAATGTGGAAATGAATGTGCCGGCGTAGCCAACGTTGCTTGCTTGCTCTGCAAATATCGACCCAAAGACGGGAGGCATGACCTTTGCAGCTTGACTTGCAAGAAGGTTGTCATGATTTTGGCGCCGTGTATTCTTGAGGTTCCGAGAGGTCATGCGATCTATGATATGGGTATGTGTTGAACCCTTTTCTTGTGAAGCTGTTACTGACGGAATCTTGACTGTTTCACGCTCTCTAGTCGAAGGAAAGTTCAAGAGAGCATGGAAGGACAAGTCGTCCCCCATCCCTGTTATTAGGAAAGTCTTCAAGATTATTGAAAATGAAGAATTTCAAAAGCCGTATGAACTCTATCGGTTCGTTTTTCGTGAAAAAGTGAGGGGTATTTTGGTTGGCTGACGGCGGAAGAATGTAGACAACGCGTTGGCCCACAGCAATGCTATACGTACCATGGGACCAGTCGTCAGTGTCAACTTGGAGTGTCAACGAACCAGCTATGCACATCCTTCTCTTGTGCTCTCTGTAGTATTCTGAGGTTTTCCTTCAGAGTAGATCTTGCGAAGGCCACCGGAGCGTAAGTCAAATCTTCTCCAATGATTACTACGGTACCGCTCACTTCATGAACGATATAGATTTGGCGTGGGTGTCTATACCTCATCAGCCTCGAACAAGTAAGATCTGATATCGCCTTATGCCGGTTTGAAATTCTCGTGCGTAACTAAATTTGCTTGACAGAGCCTACAGTTACTGCAAACCAAATGGCGCCCTTCTCTTGAATAAGGTCGTACTTGGGAGAGTCAGGCAAGTGAGCGGATGGAATGAGGTTATGAGTTGTCCTCAGGGATACAATTCTGTGAGCTTGGGTACCCACTGTCGATCCAACACCCAAAATTCATTAATTTTTTAGGTTATCTTCGAGCGGAGGAATGGAATTCTCAACGAGACCATTCTCTACTGTAATGACGCTATTAGACCAGTATTCTTGATCATCTTCTAACCATTGACCACTACTGGCAGCAGTCAGAAATGGTTGATATGCATGAAATGCAATGTCCAGTCTAGGATAATAAGAATACGAGCGTCGAATGTCAATACATGGATGGAGCATTAACACCATCACATATCAAAGCTCTTCGTAGCTTGAACTCTAAAATTTGACCGACGATACCTTCCTCACTAGGTATGGGATCCTTCTGCTTGTAGATAGTTAGAGGAGCGTCGTCGACGTCTTTCTTCTGTGAGTCCACGGAGAACACGCAGCTCTGTCGCTGTAGTTGAGGCGAAAGTAGTGTCTTTCTGTGACGAGTGTTGCGGGCTGGTTCAGGAGTGCTAGCGTTAGCGGAAATTCCTTCAGCAGGTGGGACGAGGAGAGCGACCCAGAAGTGAGAAAGTCGGAGTCAGGTGCCTCCTGGTTCGATAAAAGAGAGTACGGAAGCGGTAAAGAATTAGATAGGTAAAGAGATAGATGTACCACACGCACCTCAGAGCTCGTGTCGGCCAAAAATTCAACGCTGCCGATGTATCTTTGATGTTTGGAGAGTTGTAGCAGGGTCGAGAGCGTTATATTCTTGAACTTTACGCCAGTATGATGGATGGTGAGGTGAAGTACTAAATTTCAAACGAATACATTCACCTTTTCCACGACGCTCTAGGTTAACACGGAAGATCCCTCCAGATGTTCGTGGTGCTCCCAAAGTGCTTCCCCATCTACGGTATGATTGGGTAGTTTGTTTAAACATCCCTCGGAATTGGGCGCGTTCGGACGGGTGTTCGATATTTTCGACATGTCCCTTCATCGTATCACCTTCAAGCATCTTTTACAGGCCAAACGAAAACACCGCGAGTGACTTCCTGCTAAATTTCGATGCTCGTTGGCTCCCCATTGATGGGTATCCAGTTCATTCAGAAAGATGAAACGGCGCTCCCAGCAGAATATTGGCTCTTGGGGCGGACCAGGAAGGTGGGGGTAATAAATCAAAGTCCCGAGCAACATCTTCGCGTTGGAAGTCACGGTGGATTGAGGCGAAGAAACGATGTACCCTGTGATATCTTCGCGCTGTGAGCAGATTGGGGCGAGGGAGAACGCAACAAAGACGGCCAGCACATCTTCGCTCTTGGAGCAATCTACAGGGATAGTCATCAAAATAACGACACTTCCAGTGAGACCCTTGCGCTGGGAGCAGGTTAAGAGACGAGGGAGAGTTCACGACATTACCAACAGTGTCTTCACGCTAGAAGGCAAGGGTAGCGGAAATGGACGAAACAACATCCCAGCGCGAAGATACTGCTGGCAATGGAATTTGATCAAATTTTCGAACTGAGTGGAGGCTTCAGGAGTCGGAAACGATGGTCAAATATCAAAAATCCCGAAGCAGAAAGTTCCGCGCCATGTCGGATGCTTGTTATTGTTTATGCCCCTCACCGTAGTGATTTGACTCAGACGAAAAATAAGAATTCTTGCAATTCGTTGATTCACAATCTATCCAGAAAATTCGGCCTTTAGTGACTGATACGTGCATTGCCGTGGAGAATGGGTGATATACAGGATGAGTTCTACTCATCAAAAAGACACCTGAGGGAAAATGAAAAATACAGTGTGCATAAGATCGTTTCGTTGGATCCACCCGAAGCCTGTGGATCGAAACTTGAGGCCTGGCGAACATGAATTAGTAAGATGAAAATGGGCTGCCAATGACGCTAGGGCAACAAAGGCGGGATAACTATTGCAGGACGGCAGAGACTACGATATGCTGGAGGACGAATCTCACTTGGAAAGGCATTACTGGAACATGATCAGGAAGACGGGGCGGATTGCGGCGTTGTTGTAAACAATCGTTTGGTTGTATGCACCCTGGGCATTGTAGACGACCTGGAGAACGGCACGAATGAGTGCGATAAGAATGAAATTGACGATGGGGAACCAACAGAGTCGTTTCCCGGAGGGCAGTTCCTAATACCGCTGTTGTTCACTTGGAAGGAGTTCCCAAGCACGACCTTGTTCAAGAGCATTGCACCACCGGCACCGCAATAGCCGAAAGCCCTGGACAGAGTTCGAAGAGTATGTGCCAAGGTATCACTAGAAGAGTAGCTTACATGCTCGAGGCTGATGAAGAGTAGATGCCCTGGCCGAAGCTATGCAAGTAGATACAGTAGGTGATATGCTGAGTACGACAAGAAGTAGGAGGGGGAAATGCTTACGCTCCTCCAGGGTTCGCGACTTCGACTTTGAAAGAAGTCTTCAGAATATTGCAGATAGCGCAACTAGCAGACGCGCATAGATTCGTCGTTGACACCCCAAATTGGCATTGACGCTTTGTTCCATGGTACAGATAGTTCTCCTTTGGCCCGACCCTTTTTCTGCATGCAATGGGAGGTTAACCAGTATATTGGATGATATGGAGCAAACAAACCGGTAGGCGTCATATGGCTGAAGAAACGCTTCGTTCTCGATGATCTTGAATATCTTTGTGATTGCAGGCGGAGAGCCTGTCATCCACCCGCTTTTGAACTTGTTCTCAACTGCAGAACAGAAGATCAGTGGATCGTCATTGAGGAAGGAGGACCATAAGTAATACCCATGTCGTAAGTGGTATGGTCTTTCGGAATCTCAAGGATAAGCGGGGTCGACTTGGTCGCGATCCGTTTGCAGGTCTTCCCGCAAAAGTGATATCTCCTATTCTTCGGTCGAACCTTGCATAGCAGGCAAGCAACTTTGGCCTTGTCAGCGCATGTCTGGCCACACTGTTCCTTGCCTGAGAACTTTGGGCGTCGATGGCAATACTAAACAGATCGAATATTAGGAAGACACGCCGATTGAAGCAAGCAAGCTAGCTTCCACGTACAGTGCACATCGTGGTGTCGCTAGGGCCGTCTTTGTATAGCTTCTCGATGCAGGTACTACCGCAGGTCACGTAGTCCTTGTAGACAGTGTGATTTTTGCAGACCTACAATTGACAGGGTTCTCAACTGACCCAGATAAAAATTTGTCACGGAACGTACCACGCAAAGCGGTTTATGTTTTTGATGAACCGGTGAGCGAGAGCTGGTCGCCAGATACTGGCCTATGGCTCGCTTGATCAAACGATCCATCCCATCACGAGGTATTCTATGACCACTTCCGTTGCTCGAGCTACTGGGGGCAGACGGCGGCAATCTCGACGCACAGGTCAGCCCGCACGTAGGATATGATTTACCATTCTGATTGAATCGAGGCCTAAGTTTGCAGACCTGATGAAACTCTATGAGACAAAAGGCACACACGACGAGAAAGGACGAGCAACTTACAACACACGCAGGGACGGCTATATAGCCAGGAGGTGACTTGTGGAATGCTGCAGCATTCGACTGTAATCTGGGGACAGAAGGGTACCTGGGAGGAGGAGGCATACTGGGTATATCACCGGCCCTCCTGGGGTGGAGATAGTTACGGTAACCCAGGTCATCGTCATCAGGTTGACTGTCATCATCACAGTCATAGTACTCAATAGAGCCTTCGTCGTCTGAGTCTAACTCAGAAGGGTACGGAAAANCGCTTCGAAGCCATCTCGGCTGGCAGGGCTCAAGCTCAGAGAACAAGGCAGACACAGGGAGAGGGCGGCATTCTGGGTTGTGCATTATATGCACGCAAATCGTGTGTGTGACAGTGCGAGTATGCGGTAGACGCTAGCAAGCAAACCGTTCCACCAGCACTTGGTTCGTAACAAGCGCAAGGCATGGTCACATCGACCTGGCTTCTCCGTTATCTCGTCATGAATGAAAGAACGACGTCTACTGAAACCCCGAGTTATTCATGATCCCTTCTGCCCAACCCCACGTTTGGGGGACTCGGCCCAAGGGCATCTTTAAGGTCCCGCGGTGTATAACGAGTAAAGAGTGATCGTGACAGCAAGAGTCAGTTTACCTTGTTGAAGGATGGAACGTTCCACCGTGCTGCGCCGTAGACGATGGTCATTGACCTGCTCTTTCTTTATCTGTTATCTTGCCACAAATGGATACTGTGAAAGAGCAGTACTTGCCTAGTTTGCACGACTCATGACCACGCAGGATTCACGAGGCCTTCAAACTGGGACCACATGCTCGGGAAGTTCAAGGACGCTTGTGAAGGCTCCACAATATACCACGAGCCGGGGGTGAGGGCGATCGAGAGGACCAAATGAGTGCTTCTCGTTGAAGGATGGATTCATAACATGCTGCGCTGTTGACGATGGGTATGGTCCGTGTCACCAGACCTCTGAAAGACAAACACGGCGAGTGAACGTAGTTACAAGATGGAAACTGAGCTACTCACAACAGATTCAATTACATCGGGATTACAAACGCGCAACTCAGTTCGCGTCCGAGTCTGTGGAAGCGAGTGGTGAAGGGATGAGCGCGACCTCCAGCGATTGCTCATGGCCTCGGGGCAAAAGATCAAGTGCTAAGAATGCTGATGAAAAAAGAATAGTCTGAAGAAGCTGCCATATGTACATGGTATTCCTACTTGCATAGACTTCTACTAGAAGATAATCAAGAACACAGGTCGGATAGCGTCGTTGGAGTAGACAATTGTTTCATTCAGGGAGACAGTCCCAACTTTGCGATCGTAGACGACCTATGAAGCAATAGATTGGCGCACGTCGAGTTCAAAGTTGAGGTAACGTACAGAATCATTGCCGGGAGGGCAACTCATAACCTCGTTCCAGCCGTTGACTGTTCTGATATTTCCCAGTACGACTTTTGTCAGAAGCAGGGCACCAGTCGGTCCACAGTAGCTGTAGGCTCTGCCATGTGGTATTAGCTCACGGAACAGCCGAGTAAGCGAGTAGAAAGTTTACTTATTCGAGGCCGATGAGGAATAGATCCCCGCCCCGAATCTATACCGATGGATACTGTCATGAGCGAATTTACTCTCCGAAGAGTAAGGAAACTGAACTGACGCTCCGCTAGTCTTCGCGATGCTCACGTTGAAGGAGGTCTTGAGAATATTGCATACAGGACAAGTTGACGACGTACAAAGCGTCGTTGTCGACGCCCCGAGTTGGCATTGGCGACCCGTTCCATGATACCGATAGCTTTCCCCTGGGCCCACGCGTCGCCTTAATAGTAAGGATAGTAAATATAATGCCATGTCGCGATCGAGAACCAAAACATCCTATGAAACGAAAGTGACGAACCTGTATTGGTCGTACGGCTTGAGGAAATCATCATTTTCAATGATTTTAAAGATCTTGCTGATCGTCGGAAGTGGGTTAGATGCCCCTGCCGTCCAGCTGTTCTTGAATCTGTTCTCGACTGGCACGGAAGGAGGTCAGGTGTGTGACTCCAGCAAAAACAAAATGATATACCCATCTCGTAAGTCGTGTGATATTTCGGAATCTCAATGATAAGGGGGGTCGACTTCGTCGCGATGCGCTTGCAAGTCTTCCCGCAAAGCTGATACCTTCCGTTCTTTGGTCGAATTTTGCAAAGCAAGCAGGCGATTTTGGCCTCGTCAGCACACGCCTGACCACATTGATCTTTGCCATCGATCTTCGGGCGTTTATGACAATACTGAGCAGCCAAGAATTAGAGAAACACGCCGAGGAAGCGACAAAGCCACGTCCACGTACGTTGCACACGGTGGTGTCTGTGGGACCATCTTTGCAGAGCTTCTCGATGCAGGTAAGGCCGCAGGTCAGGTAGTCTTCAAATACAGAGCGCGTTTTGCAGACCTATGATCGATTGTTTTCTTAGCCGACCTCGAATAGATGTACTATATAGGTGTAAGAAACCTACAACGCAAAGCGGTTTATTAGGTTGAGGCCCTCGCTGTGGACGAAACCGGGGCGGCCAAGAGGAGTCCACCACATACTGGTTCATTGCCCGCCGAGGCTTGCGATTCATTCCATTACTGGAAGATCCGGATCTACCTGGGGTGCCTCTGCTCGGGCTACTGGGGACAGACGACGGCAACTGCGCCGCACAGGCGAGCCCGCAGGTAGGATAAGATTTACCATTCTTRTTGTATGGAGGCTTGCGTCTGCACACCTGCGAGAAATAAGACAAAGGGTGCACATTACATGAAGGATAAACGACTTACAACACACAAACGGCCTGCTGCGCGACTTGGAGGTAGGTTGGGGACAGAGGAATCTCAGAGAGAAGGCGTACCAGGTACAGCACCGGCCTTTTCCAGATGGAGACGGCCAATGATATAAGCTAGATCATCGTCGTTGAGTTGACTGTCATCCTCCCAGTCATACTCGATAGAGCCTTCATCATCCGAGTCCAATTCAGTAGGGTAGGGATAACGCTTTGAAGCCATCTTGGCTAGTAGGACTTGAGCTCAGAGAATAAAGGTACACGGGGCGAGGGTGGCTTTCTCGGGTGCACATTATATATGCCGCAAACCATGTGTGTGACAATGCGTAGCTCGCCATGATAGACGCCAGCAAGCAAACCATTCTGAGCAGAGCTTGGTTTGCAACAACACGAGGAGTTGTCGTGTTGCCTTTCTTCTCGAGTTCTGTCACGATTACCTTGTTATGAATACTTTAAAAGAACGACACCTGGTCGACTTGACTTACCAAGTATCATCATGGTGTACGTAGCCCCAGGGACCTTAGGAGCGAGTCCGACATCTCCTCTTCCTCTTCGTAGCCGTGGACCCCCCGCTACCCCAGCCGGGACCTTTGATGCCTCCGCTGCCGCTGCAAGCCGTGTTTCTAGACAAGCCAGCATCGTCAGTTCTGAGCCGACAACACTGGTCGCTGCCTCCCACCGCTCAGTCAGCGATGGTGTTGAACATGATCGCGGCGGGACCGTCGAGCAGATCGCAGCCGTTTCCCACGCCTCTTATGCTCAGCCTCCTATCATCCCTCAACTGTCTGACGAACCGGAAGAGCAAAACGAACTCTTGCGTTCTCGGGAATCGGATGATGGTTTATCGGATGATGATATGTCGGTGGACTCCGAAGAGTCCTTTGACTCTGCAGTCTCGGGTGACATAGAGATGTTGGACTCGAAAACCTCGCTGGTGCTGGGCTCGGGCATACAGGCTCAGAATGACCCTTCCCCCAGACCAATGACGTCCTACACTGAGGCCGTAACGCTCCCGTGCCCTTCAAGCAGAACTGAGTGGTCAGCCTCAAAATTGAGAGCTCACGTTTTGCAGGGCTCGCCTCGTGCTTCTCATTCCGCGTTCGCTGAAAGTTCCCAGAAGCCACAGGACACCTTCTCAAAGTCGAATGGCTACAGCTACCAGCGTCCCCAGACTCCGCGATTGTGCATTGTAAGTTCACGAGCCCATGTTTCCTTGATGACCTTCTTGGCTAACGCCACTCAAAGGTCTGTAAACAAAAGCCACCCTATTCAAAAAACGGGAAATCCTATCCCACTTGCGGGCTAACTTGCGCCGCCGAATTGGAAAAAAAGAAGGAGAGAGAAGTCTGGGAGTCAGGTCGGCCTTCGAGCTACCCGGGATTTTGCGTGGTGGGTCCTTCTCACCTCTACTATATTTCGAACGAGGATCTGAAGCTGTTCGCCCATAGGTGTGCAATGCTCGCCCCAAACATGTCAACGCTTCCTCAGGACACGTCTATCCCACATGCGGGCTCCGTTGCGCTGCCAAATACGATCCAATAAAGTCCTCAGCTGGGATGTGCACCGTACGTATCGACCGTACGCATCGGTCGGCCTCACATTGACGATGGATCCTAGGTTTGCAAGAAGCGTCCTAAGCTTGCGACTGGAACAGGGAACTGCTGCTCAATTGCGTGCGAGGATAAAGCCAAAGCTACGTTGGCGGATGGTATGGGCTTCCTAAGCTTAAGATACCCCACAACTAACTCGCCCCGATGGTGAAATCTAGCTGTCGTCGTCACTTGTAGCAGCTGCCTCGCTTGTTGGATAAAGCCAGTGCTTCGTGACCGGCCATACTGTTCTGATCACTGCAAGGAGGCGATGATTCGCTGCGCTCCAGCGCTCACAGAGATGCCAAGGGGGCACTTTTTGTTTGAAAAGTGTGAGCGTGCACTGCATCCCGTCTTACTGGATATTTGTAAACTGAAGACATGCCGCACATTAGATCACAAACAGTTTCAAACTGGATGGGAGACCACGTCCCAGCGAAAGGTGGTAGTGCAGCATATATATTTTTTTGCGCAACCTCCCGCTGTGGCAGATCGCTATGAGACATACAAGTATGTTTCCCCCAAATTGCTTGTTTGGGGTGCCGGTATTGACCCTTCTCATTCAGAGCTGCACTGGAACGTTCGCTCGACGGCAGCAGACCAGTTCAAACTGAAGGGTGGTTAGCCGTTAGCCGTGAATGCAACGTCGGCGACTCGGGGAGCATCATCATATGTTCTTCACTAACCTGCAATTTCTGCAACATTATGCGAGACTCATTCTCCCGACACACTTACCCTCACGGAGTTCCTGCTGCGCTAACTGCAGCCAAGTGAGCACTTTGATTAATTCTCTTGAAGTTCGTGCTGATTAAATGAGGGTTTCTCCCCCAGAGCTAGCGAGGCCTTTTACACTGACACCACTCGAAAAGGTCCAAGTAAAGCCCTTCTCTTCGTCGGAGTCATCCACGCGCCTCAGGATCGACTGCGAGAATGCGCTGAAAGGCAACTTCCCCGACCTCAACGCACCCGTGATGATGTGGTGTGTATATTTCGACCTCTGCTTTCACAGAACACCACTGATGAATTCTGATGCATGGATTGAATCGCAGGTCGCAGTCGTCTCATACAAAACGCGAACTGAGTTGCGCGTTTACAATACCGATGCAGTCCTACCTCTGGGTCTCATAGTCTACTCTGAGAAGTAGTTCACTTCCGTTTCGTAGTTATCGATGTATTCTTCGCGTTTCAAGGGGTTTCCGTTATGTCCACTGTTTACGCCGCAGGATAACTGAATGGTGCCACAGAATTCTCCAACCCATTTTTCACCAGGATACACACACTTGCCTCGTCACACTAGCCTTGACTCAGGCTTCGTGTTATACTGCGGATCATCACCAATTGTTCTCGAACCTCGTTTTCCAAACATGAGGTGGGTGCGAAAGGCTTCGTTGGTCATGAGTCGTACATCGAAACGCCTACAAGTGGTCACTTTGACCATATCCGGTGACTGATCTTGAGATGGGCGCTTAAAGACGCGTGTATCCGCAATCGGTGAACCACCCTATCCCGTTCAGGTTAGATCAGGCGAAAGAGCCAGGTCGTGTGTAACGGGGATGAGAAGACGAACCAAGGATGAGGTGATGAACATGCACACCTGCGATCATGCATGACACGTTGGGTGAGCAAGGAAGAAAGGTCAAGAACTCAAACCCTGTCATTTCTTCGCCAATGTCCGATACCACTCTCCGGGCTAATCAAGTCGCTTTTACTCTCGCAACCGTAGCTGGTGTGCTAGTCGTACTATCCTCCATTTGGGACAAGATGTTAGATACGTGGTCTAGTAGTAGACGCGTTTCGAATTCCAGGAAAGCCTCCAGGGAAGCCTCCAGGGAAGCTTCGAGGGACGCCAGTTACCCAGGCAAGCAGCATGGATCTCATTCCAACAAACTTGGGTGTGCTAACGTTGGCGGTGAAGAAACGTTCAAGTTGGAGAGGGCGGAGCGAGTACCGCACTATGGAGTGCCAGAGACGCAACGAGATCGCTACAAGAGGGTCGCAGAGAAGGCACTCCAGACCATTGAGAAAGGTTCATACGTGTATCGAGGAAAATTCACGCCGTTGCATATCAAGAACTCCACCGACAGGACCAAGTTCTTCCCAGAGGAGTCGGTTTTGACAGAGTGGAGGAAGAAACCAGTCGGCAGCACCCAGGGATCAATCGAAGTATCCTTATCGATACTCAATGTCACCACACTGGACGCAGCGCGCATCCTCTCGAACTCCTACCGATTCCAAGGCTACGAGGGAGCACCTCCTCAAACGGGGGTACTCAACTTTGCCTCTGCCACAAAGCCGGGAGGGGGGTTCATAAACGGAGCCGAGGCACAGGAAGAATCGATAGCGCGCGTCTCCACGCTGTACGCATCCCTTACCACATTTGAGGGCAACCGCTTTTATGAAGCGCACACCCGCCGACCGGGAGCTGATCGAGACAAAGCCTACGAAGCGCACAGTCGACCGAGAACCGGTCAAGAACGATCATCGTACTACACACATGGCATGGTCTACTCTCCAGGAGTAGTCGTGTTCCAGAACGACGAGGGAGATGCGGTGGATCCCTATCAGATCGAGGTGGTGTCGTGTGCTGCAGTGAACGCGGGCGAGCTGCGATCGGAAGGGGGCAGCATGGCGAAAGGCTGGGCAGCAAGTCTGGAGGTGGAAATCGAGGCGACCATGGAAGAACGCATGGGCAGAATCCTGTATCTCTTCGAGAAGAAGGGCATCCGAAACATCGTCTTGGGCACGTTTGGGACGGGGGTGTTCAAGAACAAGGTGGACGTCATTGCCCGGCTGTGGGCTCGACTGCTAGTGGGACGGGACGCGAGGTTCAAATTCTCTTTTGACCGTGTTATTTTTGCGATTACCGGCGACGAAACATTCGCAGAGTTCAATGGAGCGTTTTCAGCGTGGGCGCAGAAGGACACTCCGAAGGCAGCGAGCGGAACAAAGAGGACCAGGCGGACTCGGGGCCCGCATACGTCGTAATCGCACTATGTTTTTGTTTGTACTGGATCCGGGCTCGTATATATTCTTCTTCGACCCTTGATTACCTGCGACTCAATGTATGTATCATTCAGAAGTCGTTTTATGAATGGAGAGATAGGAAGCCACAATATACCCCATCGACTGGGGTGCGCTGAAATATGAGAAGTTGTGTTTGAGTGAATTTTGGCAGCTGAGCCCAGTGAAGCCCATAGATGACTCTGGACTGGTCCTCGTCGAACGATCCAAAGGGTATCGCTAGCTCTGGGGTAGAAAGCCTCATTCAGTGAACGCGAACCTATAAACCAACCAATCGAAATGTTCACTCAGTCGCTACAATTAGCGAAGCAGAAACCTGTGAGGGTAAGCGCGTTGGGTGAGCGAGTTTGGCACAATGGTGCAGAAATGGCCGTCCAATCGATATCTTCGCAATGCAAGCGAGTTTTCGGGCAGGATTCAATGGAGCCACGTTCCCAGCATTATTTTTTGCTCTGGGAGCGGGCTGGGGAATGGAGGACGAGCACACAACACTAACAGCAGCGTCTTCGCCTTAGAAGTGAGACGGGCAGCGGACTTTGACAAAACGACGCCCCCACAGCATCCTCCCGCTGGTAGTTGGTAGTGGCATTGGAGTACGATGAAACAGACGCGCCCAGGGGTAACCGGGCAGGCCATGAAGATTTGAGGGACGACAGTCAACGGAATCCCGAACTCCAGAGCAGCTGGACGGCTGCAAAAAGGTCGATTGAGAGTAGAAAGATCCACGGGTCTCCACTTCGGTGTACCTTCCTGAAGTGCATTTATACTCTCTTTCGGCTTCGAAGAGGCATTGCAGAACATGGCCATTGACGAAAAGGAGCACCAGCCTGTGCCCGCCATTGGCATTAGACGCCGTGCTCGCGTGTTTCGATCGATCGCAACAGTCCCGATCCCAATCGAGGCTACGTCTAAGCGTGCTTTCCAACTCGGATTAACACACTCAAGTTTTTCGTTATCACTGTCTTGCACATATGCCTGCTCTCCTCTACTGTTTGACTATTCGACTCGGAGCCACATTCGAGGGGGCTACCCAATCCCAGTTCACAAACAAGGACAGACAACGCGTCCTGGCACTGGTAACTTCACCTCTCAGCTTGACTCACAACAGCAACAATCATGATTTCACGATTTTCCCAAGGAATAACAGTACGTAGCCTCATACAACAAAAAGGGCACAGAATTTCTTAATAAATTTTGGCAATAGCCTCAGCAAATAAGACACTTGCTACAGAAAGACAATATTGCAACCCAGGAACCGGCCGGGGAAGATGTGTCTGGATTTAATCCTCGTTTCATTCTCAAACCAACGAACAGGGCTATCATCATTATTCAAGCTACGGACAAGGATGATAGCAGCCCCTACAAAGCAAAAACCATGAAATGGGGGGTGCTTCCGCAGGGTCTTGAGAAGAAAGCAGATGGCCCAACCTACATAGCGAAGGCGGAGAGCGTTGCTGAAGGAGCTTGGCCCTGGCAGGCCCACAGGCAGAATCAGAGGTGTATACTTGCTTGTCAAGGGTGAGTGGCATGCTAATACCCAACGTAATTCGATCGCTTATGCTTGCTGCACGACGGCCGTACGTAGGTATTATCAGACCATCGATAGAGGCAACACGAAGGCTTGGTACTTTGTCAGACGCAAAGACAAACAGCTACTTTATATCTCTGGACTGTACTACACTGACGGTGCGTATGCCTTACACTACAAGAGCCTCAAACTCGATACTGAGCACCAAATCCCAAATGTCAGGTGAATTGCACACCTTTGCAATCATCATGACCAACAGTTGTCAAGCCCTTCGAGTGCTCCATGCTGAGCAACCTGCTATCTTACAGCCAGAGGAGGTTCCCGAATGGCTCGATGTCTCGCATCCCGAGTGGACAGAGGCCCATAGCTCGGCTATTCTTGAGCCATACGATATCCAGTCTACACCACTTGAATGGTAAGTACTGGCAATCCCCTAGTTCTCCGCCTTTGAATAAGCCCCATAACTTTGACCGCGATCATGTGCTCAGGTACGAGGTTGAGAACCCGCATCTTCCTGGAAAAGATCGTGACCCCAAGACTATTGAGCCTTCACCGCTCCGCCAGATGGGAATTCGAGAAGCATTTAAGGGACAGGCATTTAGGCGTTCTCAGCCGCAGAGAGCCGAGGGTTCGAGCGCGGGGCAGCAACGCTTGATTGAGCCTCGAACGCCCACGAAAAANTGTGCGGGGGAGTCACCGTACCCCCGTAAAGCACATCCCATTGACACCTAGATCGCTTCGAAAGGGAGTCTCTGCCTCTTTGTCATCGAGCAAAGGGAAGCAGCGAGAGGTTGCGATCCTCATTTGTTCTTCTTCAAGCTCGGAAGATTTGGACGAGCTGCCCGAGCCAATTACTACGGCTGGGTCCCGCAAAGGGAAGGCCAGGGCAGTAGCAGCGAGTCCGATCATCATTTCCTCAGACGATGAGGTCGATGATGGAACTATTGCAACCTCGCCTCCATCTAGCAGGGAAGTTACACCTGTGGCCTCGCCGGAAAGACCCGAGGTGAGTTTCAGCCTCTGCTCACCTTCGCTATGTACCATGTAACCGGTTACTGACCATCAACTTGACAGCCATCGCACGCCAGCAGCACGAGAAAAGCAGTTGACAGGTCAGCAAAGCGCTCCGGAAAATAGGTCCTGCCCTGTTCATCATGCAACTCGTCGATCAAAGACCCCAACCGGACGGCAGACAAGATGCCTGCTACCTACCCATGCTTACAAGGATCTACAGGCTTATTTATTACTATCTACCATGTATACTAGTTTGATTAGCGCTAGTGCAAAATACTATCTTGGGAAATTGGTTCAAGTTGCACTTGCCCCAGTGGCAACCTAAGTGTCCTCTTCAGTATTGGTGGGGTGACGGGGAGACGCATTTGGAAGCCAAGAGAGTGGATAAGATACTGCGGGTCAAGAATTCACACTGAGTCCCGCGACCACTCGTCAAGCAGTACATGACTATCCGATCCATCTTCTCAGCAAACGCGTGACGTCATGTTTCTCTCCTCGAGTTTTCGACTGACTCGCGATGACTCTGGGGCCCTGGAATTTAACAGCACCTCCGAGCCCGTTATGAGCGGACTCATTTCTGGCACAGCATTTTGATTCTCGGAGCTCGAAGATCGGGAATGGATCTCCGTCACATCATAAAATACGGGCGACTGGGCTTGTGCGAACCCAATGCATCCTCCTCTTTTCCCCTCTTCCGCAGCACTGTATGTGTACACGTTATGCTCTAGGTGCCAATGTACGTACAACCTCTTAATTGAGCTGTTTTGGCCAATACTTATCTTGGGGTCGATAGCAAGGCAATCTTCGTGATCGAATGTTGAACGGCAATGACATGGACGTTGTCGAGTGGACGAACGAGAACGGCTATGTACCACGCTATAACATCGTTCCAGAAACCTCCGCTCCCGTTGTATGTTATCATTGGGATCAAACACCCCGCGATACTCAAGGTGGGAGCGCCGATTCGACTACAAACACGAGTGGATCCCATAGCGCGTCTCAGGCGGGAACAATTGTGAACAATCCACCTCAGAACCCACCGCTGAATGTGAAAATAGAGACGATGGGATGGTGCGTAGAGCGCCGCTTGTATGGCAAACAAGTCTGCTATCCAAATGCCCAAGCAACCTCTGTTACTAATGGTAAGTGGCCATGGAATAGAATGCGAGGTGCTTGCCGATGTGTTATTCCTGCTGAAGGGTGAGTGCACTTTTGCACTACTTGAGGTTCATTGTCCTAATCATTGCTGCTTCAGGTACTACATGTCAGCCAAAAAGAAGAACTTGAAAGGGCTCTATTTTGTCACTCGCAAAGATAGACACCTGCTTCTCATGGCTGGGCTGTGCGCGCCCTCTTATGTCAATGGTGAGTTCGGTAACATATCAACCGTAAATTGAAAAAACTCACTTACCATAGGCCGTTGGACGCCAACCTTTTCGGTCATCACCACCAAGCTCCTAAAGAGTCACGCACTTTATCAATACAATAAGTTCCAGCCCGTACTACTCCCAGATCGTGCAGCACTCGCTACCTGGCTTAACACAAGCTCAGAAACGTGGACCACAGCTCATGCAAACATAATTCTTCACCCTACCTATGACGAAACTACGCTTCAATGGTACGAGGTCTCAAGGAAGGTGGAGAAGGGTGGCCCAGATTCGGCTACACTCATTGAGCCAGTCCATGGCAACCTCGACCCAATCCCAACATTCCTCAGGAGGCAGGCAGCGCTTCAAGATAAGAAGGCCCCAAGCCCTTCTGTCATCGATCTTACCAGGGATGATGATGAAGAGCCCAGCGCTGCTCCAGAACCAAAGAAAGCGTGTATCAACTCTAACGTGGAAGCAGTCCCCTCTTCGGTCAGGAAGGATAGATCGACAAAGAGTTTGGCTCAACGAAATCGTCATAGACCCTCCCCTTCATCTCTCTAACATGGAGCTAGTACTTACTATATTTGTCCTATCATCCTGATGAATATGAGTCTTTGGATCAGTCCACCCCAAGGATTAGAATGGAGACGCAGTCCTCGGCAAAGATAACTTGATCCCAGGGTTTCTAAAGACACTTTTTTCTCTGTGATCCTTGACATTGTATTAGACATACAGGAATCTCTATCCAATTCTCCGTTAAGTCTGGTAAACACGTACTGGTTCGGAGACGGACTCAAACGACTCAGTGAGAATGCCGAATCGCCAGGACGCAATCGCGAGATTATTCAATCTATATCTCCACAGACACAATGGGCAGGGGACTCTGCATCTGACATATTGTATCCCTAGAATCTCACTGTAGAGTGTATTCCCCTGAAGTTTATAGTTCACATAATTCATTTGTGTTCGCCTAATATAAGGTTCCTGTAAGCGCACCGTGAGCTGGAGCTGAACCTGCCAAGTCCGTATGAGTTCAGCACCAGAGGTTCCAAACCCCATTCCACCTGGCTCAGCCAATGACCTGAGAGCGATTTTCGAGATCTAGATGAGGATTCGTATAAGTACCAGATCCAGGATCGGGTGCATACCCAATTCATGCATGGACAACATACAGTCAATTGCAATTCAATCTCATGCAGTCGTGATCTGACCTCGCGCCGTCACATATAGAGTTCCTGAACACATCCTAAGTACTACAGCGTTTATTCGTTGCTTTAAGGTCGGTGTACCTATCTAAGAGCGGACACTGCCCTGGTGCATGGTGGCTGATTCAGAATGCTCGTCGGACTCATCCCGACACACGAAACTGTCCCCGGTTCGGTTCGCAACTTGACCGAACTGGCAGTCGGGAAACAGCGGCGTTGCCAAATGCGGTGAGCTTGGGGACGGGCTTGAACGAAACAGTCGAAATCAGACCGGGGATAACTTACGAGGGTTGGGCTCCAGCCAGTCACTGAACTGAAGTGGTGAACTCGCGCTGTCACCCGGCAATAGCCGAAGCGATCAGAATCTTCCCACGCTTTAGGTACATAAGACCCACCCAAAATCGAGAGAAATCACCTTTTCCTCCCACAAACCAACCAACGCGAGATGACTGAACAGCTCACTAAAGTATTTGGATCATTTTTATTAATGTGTGACTTGCTTATCGGGTGGTTCCTTTGACACTCTGAAGGTTCTTGAAAGCTTGATCGACGCGATTTCCAAGTCCGTCCAAGATGCCGTGAATGGCAGGCATGATGGGCAAGTCACCGTAGTCACGACCATCACCGTCACGACGTTTTCTTCTCGGGGCAAGAAGGACGGTGACGAGGACCAGAATGCGATCAAACGGAACCCCACCAAGTGCACCGAAACAGGGACTGACCAAGCCACTCAACCTCCCATCACCATCCCGACCACTAATCCCGAGCCCGGCGTCGGTGGCGGCGCTAGGCCTGATAAGGAAATAGCGCATCCCTCTACGAACTCCAGGATCCCTTCTTCTTCGAAGCCAAAGGGTACGAAGGTAATGTTCTCTCGTCAGATATATGATGTTCTTCTTCTACTGACGTGTCAACAGGGCAAGCAGAAGGCTCTCAAATCAGTTTCACAGGTAAGCAACTTCCCGTTGGTTATCACGTCGAATGTACCGCATAATGTACAATTGTACCCACAAACACCGAATCCAAAGGGCAAGAGTCCTCGAAAGCTGAAGGATACCCGCATCGAGACGTATTTTAAGCCCAAGGACTGAAGTACGAGTACGATAAGAATCGAAAGTTCGCGCTGGCGCGACACTGTCACTCGGCAGAACCATAATCATCTGATCAGAGGAACGCATATCTTATCTAGTAGGCGCTCACGCGCTTAGCAGTAGTGGCATCGTTCCTTTGACGCTGGCAGCTGGATTGCCAGGCAATGTCTTCGTATACACTTACCATCTTGTAGTAGTTAGTAGGCGGGTTGCAATATACTCTATTAGCCAGCCCATGTGTAATTTGTTTGCACATCGACTCGCGGAGCGCGTGGCGCGATCGACGATCGTCCTTTTGAGCCAATTTTGAAATTYGAGCACGCACGTACCGCATCCAGCGACATGGTCCCTCATCGTGTTCAAAATGGTTTGGAGACGAAAAAAAAAAATCGACTGTGAAACACAGTACATCCGGAATGTTCTTGACTCTGCAAATATTATTTCAGATGAGAACAAATAATAGAGGTAACTGATGCAACTGCGGTTGAAACTGTTGGACCCATACTACCATGGCCGCGAATTTCACTCAAGGACTCCTAGTAGATTTGACTCGGATATCGTACGAGCCTCGGCCCTCTCAACTCATGACTCTCATTGAACAGCTTAAGAAATATATTGCTAAGCTATGCGAAGACGAGTGAACGTCCAACGCTGAAGTTCCGGCTTGCAGAGCTTCGCGGCTCGATTCTCTTTCAAGCCAAAGGATGATATCGRTGGGACCCTGATCATCTGTCAAGTATGTTTAA
This sequence comes from Candolleomyces eurysporus, assembly GCA_027579435.1. Taxonomy (NCBI): domain Eukaryota; kingdom Fungi; phylum Basidiomycota; class Agaricomycetes; order Agaricales; family Psathyrellaceae; genus Candolleomyces; species Candolleomyces eurysporus. Next base: position 24,466 of record JANBPK010001250.1, on the reverse strand, counting down.
AGGAAGATGCCGAACATCCCCCGTGTTTGGAAGTCAGAAGGTGGYAGCTGGTGCTTAATTGGTGCAGAACGGCGCAGGATTTGAGGAAGCAAAGAAACATTCTCAGGCTGCACACACGCAGAGACTGTTACAGAGGCTCGATGGCCTTACTCTGTCATCCAGTCTAGCCAGAGGGCAATTATTCCTTGTCAAGGGTCGGTCACGCCGGCACTGATCGTGCATGTTTGCAACTGACTTCAACTCACACAGGTACTACCAACCAGCAGGAAAAGGCAAAAAGTTGAAGAAATACTTCATCAGGTGCAAGGATGGAATTCGAGACATGTCGACCAAACCACGGGCCGATCATTTTCTCTCAAYCGGAGGATAGTACTCCTAGCACACCAGCTACGGTTGCGAGAGCAAAAGCGGCCTGAGTAGCCTGGGAAGTGGTATCGGACATTGACAAAGCGACGACAGGGTTCGAGTTCTTGACCTTCCTTCCCTTCCTCAGCTAGCATGCCATGCGTGATCTCAGGTGTGCATATGTTCATCACCTCATCCTTGATTYGTCTCTTCATTTCCGTTACACACGACCTGGCTCTTTTCCTGGACTCTTAAGTCCAGGTTTTGTCGATGGGRGGTCG
>JANBPK010001250.1:0-23731 GCA_027579435.1 Candolleomyces eurysporus | reverse complement strand
TAGCATCAGAAAGGTAGTATGCRGAGAAGAAGAGCAATCAAATTCAAAAATAGTAATTCTGCCGTCCGATTCCTGCTCATCGCAGACTGAGCGAAAAAATGGATTGGCAGAGCGCCGTCAGAAGCAATTTATCCTCAGCGTGACCAAATCGCAGGCTGACTTCTCCTAAMAAAYTAGGGCTGGAGTCTAGGTCTGCCCRGAAGGGCCATTGTATATCACTKTTTCTATCTAAAYGGGATCGGGTGRTTCACCGATTGCGGACACATGYGTCTTTAAGCGCCCATCTCATTATCAATCACCGGATAYGGTCGAAGTGACCACTTGTAGGCGTTTCGATGTACGAMYCATGACCAGCGAAGCCTTTCGCACCCACCTCATGTTTGGGAAACGAGGATCGAGAGCAGTTGGYGATGATSCGCAGTATAACACGAAGCCTGAGTCAAGGCTAGTGTGACGGGACAANNGTGTNNANNNNTGAAGTGACTCGGAGTTGGAGAMTTCTGCGGCACCATTCAGYTGTTCTTCGGCATAGACGGTGGAAATAACGRAAACCSTTTGAAACGCGAAGAATACATAGCTAGCTACGAGACGGAAGTGAACTACTTCTCAGAGTAGACTATGAGACCCAGAGGTAGGACTGCATCGGGATTGTAAACGTGYAACTYGGTTCGCGTTTTGTATGAGACGACTGCGACCTGCGATTCRATCCATGCATCRGAAKTYATCAGTRGTGTTWTGTGAAAGCAGAGGTCGAAATATACACWCCACATCATTGSAGATGGGTTGAGGTYKGAGAAGTTTTCCTCCAGCGCGTTCTCGCAGTCGATCGTGAGGTGCGTGGATGACTCTGACGAACAGAAGGGCTTTGGTTGGACCTTGTCGAGTGGTGTCAGTGTAAAAGGCCTCGCTAGCTCTGGGGGAGAAATACTCATTCAATCAACACGAACYTCAAGAGAATTAATAAAAGTGGSTGSAGTTAGCGCAACAGGAACTCCGTGAGGGTAAGTGTGTCGGGAGAATKAGTCTCGCATARYGTTGCAGAAAATGGCAGGTTGGTGAAGAACGCACGATGATGCTCCCCGASTCGCCGACGTTGCATTCGCGGTAACAGCTYCCCACCCTTCRGTTTGAACTGGTCTGCTGCCATYGAGGGAACGTTCGAGTGCAGCTCTGAATGAGAAGGGTCAAGAGCGGCACCTCGAACAAATACTTGTTGTTAGGGGAAACRYATTTGTATGCTTCGTAGCGATCTGCCACAGCGGAAGGTTGCACCAAGAATAAATATGATACGCTACCACCTTGCGCATAGACGTGGCATCCCATCCATCCAACTTGGAACTGCTTGTGATCTAACGCATCGCATGCCTTCAGTCGCAAGCRCCCGGTGCAGCGAGATGCAGAGACGGAACGCTCACATTTATCGAGCACGGAGTGCCCTCTTGGMATCTCAGTGGGTGCTGGCTTTGCCCAACARGCRAGGCAGCTGCTACAAGTGACGACGACAGCTAGATTTCACAATTAGGGCAAGTGATTTGYGGGGTAACCTCAGCTTAGGAGGCCCATACCGTTCGCCAACACAGCCTTGGCCTCATCCTCGCACACAATGGGGCAGTAATTCCTTGTTCCAGTCGCAAGCTTGGGAGGCTTCTTGCAAGCCCAGGATCAATCGCCAATGTGAAGCCGACCGATGCGTGCGGTCGATACGTACGGTGCACATCCTAGGTGAGTACTACTGGGTCGTTTTTAGCAGCACAGCGGAGCCCGCACGGGGGGTAGACGTGTCCTGAGGAAGCGTTGACATGTTTGGGACGAGTATGGCACACCTATGGGCGAACAGCTTCAGATAGTCTTTCGAGATAGTAGAGGTGAGAAGGAGGTACTACGCAAAGTCCCAGGTAGCTCGAAGGCCGACCTGGCTCCTAGGCTTCTCTCTCCTTCTCTTTTTCCAACTCGGCGGCCCAAGTTAGCCCGCAAGTGGGATAGGATTTCCCGTTCTTTGAATAGGGTGGCTTTAGTTTACAGACCTTTGAGCGGCATCAGCCAAGAAGGCCATCAAGAAAGCATGGGCTCGTGAACCTACAATGCACAATCGTGCGCGGAGTCTTCTGGGGCCGCTGGTAGCTGTAGCCATTCGATTTTGGGAAGGTGTCCTTGGCTTCCGGGAACCTTCAGCGAACGACGAACGAGAAGCACGAGGCGAGCCCTGGAAAATGTGAGCTCTCGATTCTGAGGCTGATCACAGTGATGCTTGAAGGGCACGGGCGCGCTACCGCTTCACTGTAGAGCGTCGTTAGCCGGGGGAAGGGTCATTCTGAGCCCTTGCCTTCAATGCCCGAGCCCAGCACCGGCGAGCCCAATATTTCTATGTCACCCGAGACTGCAGAGTCAAAGCTTCGGAATCCACCGACATATCATCATCCGATAAACCGTCATCCGATTCCCGAGAACGCAAGAGTCCGTTTCGCCCTTCCGGTTCGTCAGGCAGCTGGTAAGTAGATGACTAGGCTGCGCATGGGGTTGACTCCTAGAGGGGAGAKGCGTGGGAAACGGCTGCGAACTGCTGGGCCGTCGTGCTGCAATAATGTTSRSCGCTAACAGCACCATGNGCAGACTGACCGGTGGAARGYAACGACSAGTGTTGTCGTTGKCTCAGTATKGACGACGTTGSMKYGTCNAGMAGCACGKMTYGMAGCGSCRGCWGRGGWAKCANRCGGTCCNCGGCTACGAAGAGGAAGAGGAGACGTCGGACCCACTCCCAACGTCCCGAGGGCTACGTACACCATGATGATACTTGGTAAGTCAAGTCGACCGGATGTCGTTCCCTTAAATTACTGATAACAAGTTAACTGTCACAAAATTCAAGAAGGGCTCGACCACCCCTCGTGTTCGCTGCAAACCAAGCTCAGCTGCTCAGAACGGTTTGTTTGCTGGCGTCTATCACGGTGGGCTTGACACTGTCACACACGGTTTGCGGCATATATAATGTGCACGAGAATGTCACCCTCGCCCCGTGTCTACCYTTGTTCTCAGAACTCAAGTCCTGCTTACCAAGATGCGTTGCGTGGTAAGTTTCTTACACCTATATCGTTTGTCTATTCCAGTGCTAAGAAGCATTCGATTATAGGTCTGCAAAACGCGCTCCGTCTGTGAAGACTACGTGACCTGCGGTCTTACCTGCATCGAGAAGCTCTGCAAAGATGGTCCTACAGACACCACCATGTGCACCGTACGTGGATCTGGCCTTGTCGTTTCCGTCGGCGTGTTTCTCTAATCCTTGCCCGTTCAGTACTGTCATAAACGCCCGAAGATCTACGGCAGAGATCAATGTGGCCAGACGTGTGCTGAGAAGGCCAAAATCGCCTGCTTGCTTTGCAAAGTTCGACCGAAGAACGGAAGGTATCAACTTTGCGGGAARACTTGCAAGCGCATCGCGACGAAGTCGACCCCTCTTATCRTTGAGATTCCGAGATATCATACGACTTACGAGATGGGTACAATACTTGGCTCTTGCTGGAGTTACACACCTGACCTTCTTTCGTGACAGTCGAGAGCAAATTCAAGAACAACTGGACGGCAGGAGCATCCAACCCACTTCCGACGATCAGAAAGATCTTTAAAATCATTGAAAATGATCATTTCCTCAAGCCGTACGACCAATACAGGTTCGTCACTTTCATTTCATAGGATGTTTTGATTCTCGACATGACATTATTTCTACTATCAAGGCGACGGGTGGGCCCAGGGGAAAGCTATCGGTACCACGGAACGGGTCGCCAATGCCAACTCGGGGCGTCGACAACGACGCTTTGTACGTCGTCGACTTGCCCTGTATGCAATATTCTCAAGACCTCCTTCAATGTTAGCATCGCCAAGACTAGCGGAGCGTCAGTTCAGGTTTTCTTACCACTTGGAGAGTAAATTCGCTCATGACAACACCCAACGGTATAGATTCGGGGCGGGGATCTATTCCTCGTCGGCCTCGAACAAGTGAAATTTTCTACTCGCTTATTTGGCTGTTTCACGAATTAATACCACATGGTAGAGCCTACAGCTATTGTGGAACGAACGGTGCTCTGCTTCTGACAAAAGTCGTACTGGGAAATATCAGAACAGTCAACGGCTGGAACGAGGTTATGAGTTGCCCTCCCGGCAATGATTCTGTACGTTAMCTCAACTTTGAAGTCAACGTACGCCAAYCTATTGCTTTATAGGTCGTCTTCGATCGCAAGGTTGGGAATGTCTCTCTGAATGAAACCATTGTCTACTCCAACGACGCTATCCGACCTGTGTTTTTGATTATTTTCTGATAGAAACCTATGGGAGTAGGAATACCCTGTACATATGGCAGCTTCCCCAGACTATTCTTTATTCATCAGCGTTCTTAGCGCTTGATCTTTTGCCCCGAGGCCGTGAGCAATCGCTGTAGGTCGCGCTCATCCCTYTACCACTCACTTCCACGAGCTCGGAATYCCGAAGCAATCTTCCCTCTAGGCCACTCAATCTATTCTAGGTTTTTCAGTTTCCATTTTATGGCGATGTTCACTCGCTGTCTTTGTACTTTCAGAGATCTGGTAGCTCGGACCATACYCATCGTCAACAGCCCAGCATTATGAATCCATCTTTCAACGAGAAGCACTCGCCTCGTCCTCACACCCCATCGAATAGCCGAGCTGAGATCGAAACCAGTAGAACAGTTAGCGCTTCATGGACAYCGYCAGGGCTGCGAGACTATCTCATTCCCGGAGGCTAACAGATTCTTCAAAGACCCAGATAGYCTACCATACCGCTTCTTCCAAAGTCTTGCCTCAGGTGAGTCCTACTATCGATTTCTCGTGGYGTTTCATGTAACTCGTATTTCATATCAATCAGCCAAGAGTCGCTAAAGAGACGAGAAAGGAGACTGGACCGAAGGTGGAATTCCAACCTGCGCATTCCTCTTTTTGTACAAAGCATTTCGTTAACTTAAGAAGGAGATACTCRATACCTCGAAAGCCAAGAGCAACACCACAGCAAAGGACGGAAGCAAGGTGAGCTCGTTCGAGATTYTCTTTTGTTAARTCCGTTTTTTTGACCCTCTTCCTGAGTGCACTCGAGGAATCTCCTGGCAAACCGAAGAAGCAKAAGGTGTTTGAAAAAGCTGCTGAAGGATGCGATGAGCTWACCTCCTCCTTTTCTCCTATGAAATAGCGCTGTAACAATATCCGAATCTAGAGAACCGCATATGAAGGGAATGAAGTGCTGAAGGTCGGCGTNCCGCTGGACGTACCCGCTACATATAACGCACTCNAGTTTRTCCTGATAGGCAGACGTCAAACACCCGGCTCCACGGTAAAKGTTACAAATGCGATTCCGCTGCTATATCATCGTTTACAAATACATTTGCTTTGCTATATGATCTGATGACATGAAACGAAAGATCGCGAAAGCAAAGCACGAGGTCATTGACGACACCCGACTCAARCAGGATACATCRTTCCTATGTGGAGAAGAGTCGCTTCTTGTACGAGTTGAGACCATGGACGCCACCCTCAACCTGGGCACTGGCAGTCCTCAACTCGAACCTAACCTTCTTCTCCCTCACACCCTGCTGAAGCTCCGCCACGCTTCTTACACCAACGTCTTGCAACGAGTGCTGAACACCAACATGGAGGTAGGGCAAGAAAGCCTTGACGCTTCCCTTGTCCTGAACGTCGCCAGAAACACCCTGGGCCACCTTGATAGCGCTGCTCTCTGAGAAGTATCGAGAGGTGGCAGCGTTATCGAGGGTCTTGGACCTGCCCTTGGTAGCAGAGGGTGCGCCTTTGCCCTGCTCCATAGCCTCGAGACTACCCATACCACGGTAAGCCTTGACACGCTTGCCTTCGTGGTAGAAGTACTCTCCAGGAGCTTCCTCTGTACCAGCTAAGAGACCACCCATCATCACCGCGCCTGCACCGAGCGAAAGGGCTTTGACGATGTGTCCGACGTTTCCGACACCTCCGTCAGCGATGACCGGTACGCCGAACTTGGTGGCGAATTCAGCTACCCGGTAGACGGCAGTGGCTTGGGGGCGACCGACAGCCATGACTTCTTGGGTGATGCAGATAGAACCAGAGCCCATACCGACACGGAGGCCGTCGGCACCAGCTGCGATCAAAGAGGCGGCTTGTTCGCGGTTGACGACATTGCCAGCGATGACTTCGAGTTGGGGGTAGGTCTTCTTGATCCATTCAATCATCTCGATTTGGTAGATCGAGTTGCCTTGGGAGGAGTCGAGGATGACGATGTCGAGCCCGGCTTCGACGAGGAGCGCGAGACGGTCACGGTCGGAGGGACGGGTTCCGACGGCAGCTGCAGCATAGAGCTGCTTGCNTCTCGGGGTTCTTGGAGGCGAGAGGGTAGGATTGGTTCTTGAGGAGATCGGAGCGGGCGAGGAGGGAGACGAGGCGACCTTCGGAGTCGACAATAGGCAGCTTGCCCTTTTTGGAGTCGCGAAGGATGTTGTTTGCCTCGGAAAGGGTGATACCCTGGGAAGCGGTGACGAGGTCTGTGGTCATGACCTGGGAGAGTGGTGTGGAAGGGTCTCGGAATTGGACATCGCGTGCGGTGACAATACCGACGAGCTTTCCACCAAGGAGACCGTTGTCTGAAGGGGGAGCGGGGTTAGAGAACAGTAAAAATGGACGAGGATGAATAAGAAAAGATCCGATGAAACGTAAAAGTGGTTATCCGCATACCACGCGTTATGCACGCGTTATAACTCGGCAGAACGAAGGTTGATAGAATTTTTCTTCATTTCTACGGGGAAAGGAGCAGAAACACACCTGTGATAGGAATACCACAGAAGCCAAGGCGAGCCTTGACGTCGAGGACATCCTCAGCGAGATGGGTAGGGGAGAGGACGACGGGGTCAGTGATGAAGCCGTTTTCATGTCGCTTTACGGCTCGGACCATCGCAGCCTGCTCCTCGGCTGGCTGATTGTGATGGATAACGCCGATTCCACCCAGGAGCTAATGGTCGATGTGAGCTGGGACCACCCAATCGAGGAGAGGGTAGGATACGTACAGCCATGGAGATAGCCATCTCTGTCTCGGTGACTGTGTCCATAGGACTGCTCATAAAGGGGGTCTTGAGGACGACATTGCGAGTAATCTTGCTCTCTGTGACCACATCAGAAGCAGGGAAGTCGATGCGACCGGGAAGGAGGAGGAAATCGTTGTAGGTGAGGCCACCATGAAGATGGTCGTTCATGAGATCCTCGACGGAGAGGCCATCGGGCTCATTGTATGTCTTGAGATGCTCAAGAGCGGTCTTTGGGTCGAGATAGGTAGATCCGTCTGAGGGCATTCCTGGGCAGTGTTTGCCAGAGGCTCCATAAAATTTCGGGTGGAATATATAGCCTTTGTATTTGGTCGTACAAACAAAAACATAGGGGCGATTATGACATATTCAGGCTCGGAGTCCACCCACCGCTCTGTCTTCCGCTCGCTGCCCTCGGAGTGTCCTTCTTCTTCTCCCACACTGAAAACGCCCCATTGAACTCTGCAAAAGTCTCGTCGCCCGTGACCGCAAAGATAACCCGGTCAAACGAGTACCTGAACCTTGAGTCCCGTCTCACCAGCAGTCGTGCCCACASCCGGGCAATAACATCCACCYTGTTCTTGAACACCCCMGTCCCAAACGTGCCCAGGACGATGTTTCGGACCCCCATCTTCTCAAAAAGATACAGGATCCTGCCCATGCGCTCGTCCATGGCCGCCTCGATCTCCACCTCCAGAGCTGCTGCTCGGCCTGGCCCCATGCTCTCATTCGATCGCAGCTCGCCTGCGTTCACTGCAGCACACGACACCACCTCGATTTGGTGCGGATCCACCGCATCTCCCTCGTCGTTTTGGAACACGACTATTCCCGGAGACCAGATCATGCCATCCGTGTTGTAAGATCGTTCTTGGCTGGTCCTCAGTCGAGTGTGCGCTTCGTAAAATTTGTGACCCTCGCGAGACTTGAGGGATGCGTACAGCGTGGAGACGCGGGCTATCGACTCCTCTTGTGCGTCGGCTCCATTTGTGAACCCCCCTCCCGGCTTTGTGGCAGAAGCAAAGTTGAGCACTCCTGTTTTAGGAGGTGCTCCCTCGTAGCCCTCGGGAATTTGGAATCGGTAAGAGTTCGAGAGGATGCGCGCCGCGTCCAGGGTGGATACGTTGAGTATGGATAAGAATGCTTCGGTTGTGCTCTGGGTGTTGATGTCTGGTTTTTTCTTCCACTCTGTCAAATTCGACTCCTCTGCGAAGAAGATGGTCCCGTCGATGGAGTTTTTGACATGCAACGGCGTGACTTCTCCCCGATACATGTACGAGCCCTTCTCCATATTCCAGACTGCCTGCTCCGCGACCCTCTTGTAGCGGTCTCGTCGTGTCTCCGGCAACACATAGCGCGGAGTATTTTCTGGCCGATGCCACTTTTCTTCACCGCCAAAGCTAGCACGTCGAGGTCTGTTGGAAGGAGATCCATGTTGTTTGCCTGAGTTAGCGGTGTCCTTGGAGGAACCTTTCTTTGAAGTCGATTCGCCTTTGTCTGGCGACGACCCTTTCATCCAACTGACGGGGTTGAAAGACGACACCATTACAACGGTAGTCACGCCTAAGATCAATGCAGCGGCTGGAGGAAGGGCACCAGACATGGACGAAGAGACGACAGGGTCTGAGTTCTAAAATCACCTGCGCAATTGACCTTCTCACAGTGTGTATTCGGGTCATCACCTCATTCTTGGTTCGTCTATTCATTTCCGTAACACACAACCTGGTTCATTCACCTTATCTGCCCTAAACCGGTAAGAGATGGTTCATCGATTACGCATCTTTAAGCGCCTATCTCATTATCGATGGCTGGAAATGGTCAAAGTGACTATTTGTAGGCGTTCGATGTACGACCCATGACCAACGAAACCCTTCCACACTACCTCATGTTCCGGGAACGAAGTTCGAGAATGGTTAGAAGGTTCCGCAGTATAACACGAGTCAGAGTCACGGTTATCGATATTGTGACAGGAAGAGTGTCTCGGTGAAAGCGGGTTAGAGAATTGTATACGGCACCATCGATTGTGCTATGCAGTTGAAGACGACCAATTACTTGAAACGCGAGAAATAGATCGATACGTAGGTACGAGATAGAGACTTTACTACTTCTCAGAGTAGACTAAGAGGCCCAGAGGGAGGATTGCATCGGTATTGTAAACGCGCAACTCAGTTCGCGTTCGACGCCATGAGACGACTGCGACCTGCGATTCAATTCATGCATTAGAGCTCAGAAATGTTGTTTGCGAAAGCAGAGGTCAAAATCCACATACTACATCATCGCGGGCGCGTTGAGAACCCAAAAGTTGTGTTTCAGTGCATTCTTGCAGCCGATTCTGAGGCCCGTGGATGACCTTGACGAAGAGAAGGGCTTTAGTCGAACCCCGTCGAGCGTCCCGAAGGCCCTCGCTAGCTCTGGGAGAGGGAGGAATCTCACTCGATGTAGCTGTGAATAGAAAACAATCGAGCACTCACTTGGCTGCAGTGAAAGCTATAGGAATTCCCTGTAGATAATCGTGTCGGACGAACGAGTTCTGCATAATGTTGCAAAAACGGCAGCTCGGTGAAGGACATGTGATGACGCTCCCAGAGTCACCGACGTTGCATTCGCGGGTAATGGCTACCCATCCCTCAGTTTCAGATTGACCTTTCCCATTGAGTAAACGTTCAAGTGCAGTTCTGAATGAGAATGATCAAGAGCGGCACCTCAAACAAGTTTTTAGAGGAACGTACTTGTATGTCTCGAAGCGATCTAACACAGCGGGAGGTTGCGCAAAGCAATACATATGCTGCACGATCACCTGGCGCGTAGACGTGGTATCCCATCCAACTTGAAACTGCTTGTGATCTAATGCATCGCGTACCTTCAGTTACAAGCACCCGGTGTTACGGGATAAAGAGACGAAATGCTCACATTTATCAAACAAAAAGTGCCCTCTTGGCATCTCGATGAGCGTTGGAGCCCAGCGAAGCATCGCCGTTTGACAGTCATCAGAACAGTATGGCCGATCACGGAGTGCTGGCTTTGTCCAACAAGCGATACAGCTGTTACAAGTGACAGTGACGGCTAGATTTCACGATCAGGGCGAGTTAGTCGTGGAGTATCCTAAGTTTGGGAAGTTCATACCATTCGCCGACGCAGCTTTGGCCTTATCCTTGCACGTCGTTGAGCAGTATTTCCCTGCTCCGCTCGCAAACTTGGAAGGCTTTTTGCAAACCTAGGATCTGTCGTCAATGTTGGGCCGACCGATGCGTGTGGTCGATACGTACGGTGCACATTCCAGCTGGGTCGAGTTTTGCAGCACAGCTGTAACCACATGTGGGATAGGGGCGTCCTGTGGAGGCGCTGATATGTTTGGGACGAGTATGGCACACCTGTAAGTATTCTACTTCAGGCCGATATGTCATCTTAATGGGTGAAAGGCGTACCACACACAATCCCGAGGAGCTCGAATGCCGACCCGACCCCTTGGTATCTCTCTCCCGAGTCTGTTGTTCCAATGCAGCGGCGCAGGTGAGGCCACAGGTCGGATAGGACTTGCCGCTCTTTGAGTAACGTGGCTTGATGCCGCAGATCTTTGGGCAATATCATAAGAAGCTCATCGAGGAAACATAGTATAATCGTGAACTTACAATGCACATTCGTGAGGTCTCCTGCTGGTACCTGTCGCCATTCTGGCTTGTGAAGGTGTTCTGTGGCTTCCAGGAACTGTAGTGAGAAGTACGAGATGAGCCCTGGAGAGTGTAAGAACTGCGTTCTGTGGTTGACAACCCGGCTGAGTGGTTTGCTGCTTCACTGTAGCTCATCGTTAGGCGGGGGGCTGGAGGATTCTGAACGCCTTTGCCTTTGCCAGAAGTAAGCCCGAAGGTATCCGAGTCCGAGTCCGACATCTCTATGTCCGGAACCAAGAGTGCAGAGTCCAATTCTTCCGGCATATCATCGTCCGATGAGGTGTCAGACCATTCGATTTCCTGAGAACGCAAGGGTTCGTCTTGCTCTCTCCGTTTATCACTTGATCGTGGAGGACTGAAAGGCGATTCGTGGCCTTGACCGACTCCAAGAAATGAAGTTGAAACATGAGGCGGGGGGTGGTTAACGGCTGCGGCTGCGACATGCCCTGTCGTACGATTATCTTCAGCGCTACCAGCGCCATTGCGGTACGAGTTGGAGGCAGGGACCGGTGCTGTTGTTCCAGCATTGGCGGCGCTGGTTTGTCTATATGGCCGGTCTGCAGTGATAGCAGAGGTATCAGAGTTCCCAGCTAGGGCAGCAGGCGTTCCACGGGCACGAGAAGGAAGGGGAGACGCCGTTGGGCTCGATCCTTGCGCCCCTGGAGCTATCTGCGCCGTGACCATGATGATACTCGGTAAGCCAAGTCAAGCAGTCGTTGTTTAAAAGGATTCTATTTATGATGAGATAACGGAATCTGAGAAGTCTAACAGACCAATGTGACCACACCTCGTGTTGGTCGCAAACCAAGCTCTGCTCGGAGCGGTTTGCTTGCTGGCGTCTATCACGGCGAGCTGCGCACTGTCACACACGGTTTGCGGCGTATATAATGTGGCACCCCTGAATGCCACCCTCGCCCCGTGTCTGCCTTTGTTCTCTGAGCTCAAGTCCTGCCAACCAAGATGCCCTACTACGCCGCTGAATTGGACTCGGATGATGAAGGCTCTGTCGAGTATAACTGGGAGAATGACGACGACGATGTTCTGTCCTCTGATATGGATCGTCTCCGAATTCGAGGAAGCACTTTCTGTGTCGTAAGTCGGTTGTTGCTTCAGTGCGCTGTGTTCTTTGTCTCATAGAATTTCTCGCCAGGTATGCAAATCCAAGCCTCGATACAATCACAATGGTAAATCCTATGTTACGTGCGGACTGACCTGTGCGTCGCGGTTGCCGCCGGGTGTCTCAAACACCTTGGGCTCCAGCAGCACTCCAAGTAGATCGGGTACCATCGCCGCTCAGAGATCTCCCGGTCTTGGGATGAACCGTGCCACGCCCGGGCGGGCAATGAGCCAGCATCTGGCGAACACTTCTCGCTCGCCCTTTCATCAACAACGGGCACCTCGGTCTGATAAACCGCTTTGCGTCGTAAGTTTCCTGCACATATACAGTACGTTTATTTGGGTCGGTTATAACCAGGTCGATTAAAGGTCTGCACAACGCGCTCTGTTTGCAGAGACTACGTGACCTGTGGCCTTACCTGCATTGAGAAGCTCTGCAAAGACGGTCCTAGTGACACCACTCTGTGCACTGTACGTGGACGCGGCCTTTTCGCTTCCGTCAACGTGTTTCCTGATTCTTGGCCGTTTAGTATTGTCATAGACGCCCGAAGGTCGCAGGCAAAGATCAGTGCGGTCAGACGTGCGCTGACAAGGCCAAAATCGCCTGCTTGCTTTGCAAAGCTCGACCGAGGAACGGGAGGTATCACCTCTGCGGGAGGACCTGCAAACGCATCGCGACCAAGTCGACGCCTCTTATCCTTGAGATTCCGAAAACTCATACGACCTACGACATGGGTATGGTACTCCGTGCATTGTACTGAAGTTCCACAGCTTACCCTCTTTCGTGACAGTCGAAGACAAGTTCAAAAGTAGCTGGTCTGCAGGGGCGACCAACCCACTTCCAAAGATCAGCAAGATCTTTAAGATCATTGAAAATAATGAGTTTCTCATGCCGTACGACCAGTACAAGTTCGTCATTTCCGTTTCATCGAGTGTTTATTTGGTCCTCAACACGGCGTTGAAGGAAGCGGGTGGGTCCAACAGAAAGCTATCGGTACCATGGAACAGGTCGTCAGTGCCAACTCGGGACATCGACAACGAAGCTTTGCACGTCGTCGACCTGTTCGGTGTGTAACATCCTCAAGACCTCCTTCAACGTTAGTATCGCCAAGGGTAGTGGAGCGTCAGTCCAGTTCCTGAATATATGGAGAATGGAGAGTAAATTCACTGATTATGATATTCATTGGTATAGATTTGGGGCGGGGATCTATACGTCGTCGGCCTCTAACAAGTAAGCCATCTCTCGTTCACTCGCTGTTCTATGGCTAACACTATATGACAGAGCTTACAGTTTCTGCGGAGTGAAAGGCGCAATGATTTTGACAAAAGTCGTACTGGGAAAGGTCAGGACAGTGAACCGCTGGAACGAGGTTATGAGTTGCCCTCCTGGATTCAACTCTGTAGGTTACCTTGACTTCAGATTCAAGCAAAAAATGTTACTCACTGCATGTGTCGCGCTAGGTTGTCTTCGACCGCAAGGTTGGAACGACCGACCTCAATGAAACCATCGTTTACTCCAACGACGCCATTCGCCCTGTGTTCCTGATCATATTCCAATAGTCAAAGTTCTTAAAAGCACGATTCGTTCTGTACATAACGCCGCACCTCCAAACTGTCCCGCGTACTTATCAGCATTCCTCATAATTTGTCTGAATCGTTCAACGTTCAATTTCCATGTTGTAGGTATAAACTCATACCTCGTGCTCGTAACTTTAGTCGAAGGACTATATCTATAGACTACGTCGTACCATGATTTGAATGGCGTCATCCGATCCTTCAATCCATGTTTCGACGAGAGGCGCACACAGGCCTCGTCCTCACGACCGCCTGCTCCGGATTCGTGGCATACTACGGAGCCTTAACCAGCGTCCTCAAGCTTCCTGAACACATGAGGTGGCCCCGAAGGCATCGTGAATCCTGTGTCGTGAGTTGTGCAATTTATCCGGACGTCGTTATTCCAGTACCTATTCGTGACGATAACGGAGGGAAGAAAGGGCAGACCAATGTGACCATGCCTCAAGGTTGTTCCGAACCAAGCTCTGCTCGGAACGGTTCGCTTGTTCAACGTTGGCATATCGCGAACTGGGCACTGTCACACGGTTTACGGCGTACCTATATACTGCACACCCCGGAATGTCATCCTCACCCCTTCGTTTTCTGAGCTCAAGTCCTGGCAGCCAAGATGGCTTCAGAGCTTTATCCCTACCCCGCTGAACTGGACTCGGACGATGAAGGCTCTATCGAGTATGACTGGGAGAATGACAGTCAGATTGACGACGATGAACTGTCCTTTGAAATGGATCGTCTCCNAAATTCGAGGAAGCGGGGCACCTGGTACGCCCCTCCCACTGGCAGGCACTCCTCCACCCCGTCGCAGCAGCAACATAGCAAGCCCTTTGTGTGTAGTAAGTCGTTTGTCCTGCTGTGCACCATTCGTCTCTTAGAGTCTTCTCAGGTCTGCAAACTTAGGCCTCGATACAATCAAAATGGTAAATCCTACCCTACCTGCGGGCTAACGTGTGCATCGAAGTTGCCGCCGGCTGTCCCAAGTAACCCGAGCTCCAGAGATACCCTAGGAAGATTCGGAACAGTCCCGGGGCAGAGAGCTCCCAATAGCACAATGAACCGTACTCCCGGGCGCCCAATGAGCCAATATTCGGTGAACACCTCTCGCTCGCCCTTCCATCATCAACAACGGGCACCTCAGCCTCCTAAACCGCTTTGCGTCGTACGTTCTCTATAGAATTCGCTTGTTTGGTATGGTTGAGAACCTGATCAATTCGTAGGCCTGCAAAGCGCGCTCTGTCTACAGGGACTACGTAACTTGTAGTCTTGCCTGCATCGAGAAGTTATGCAAAGACGGTCCTGTTGACACAACAATGTGCACTGTAAGTGGACGCGTACTGGCTCGGTGCCCCTGTCAGCGTGTTTCTGATGCTCTACTTTGTTTAGTACTGCCATCGACGCCCCAAAATTGCAGGCAAGAATCAATGTGGCCAAACGTGCGCTGAAAATGCCAAGATCGCCTGTCTACTTTGCAAGGTTCGACCAAAGAACAGAAGGTATCACCTTTGCGGGAAGACGTGCAAATCTATTGCGACAAAGTCAACCCCCCTTATCCTCGAGATCCCGAAAGGCCACATGACTTACGATATGGGTAGAATATTCGGAGATGCTTGCTGAAGTTCAAACACTGACCTTCCTTTGCCAGTGGAGAGAAAGTTCAAGAACAGTTGGTCAGCTCGCGATACCCAACCTACGATCAGCAAGATTTATAAAATCATTGAAAATGACGAATTTCTCAGGCCGTACGAGCTATACAGGTGTGTCATTTCGTTCCATAGCGGTTTTAGCTTAGAATATATGATTGAGAATTGTACAATCAAGGCAACAAGTCGGTCCAAAGGAAAGTTATAGGTACCATGGAACAAGTCGTAAATGCACACTTGGGGTTTCAACAACGAAGCTTTGCACGTCGTCCAGTTGCGCGGTGTGTAATATTCTCAAGACCTCATTCAACGTTGATGCCGCAAAAGGTAACGGAGCGTAAGTAAAGTTCCATCGAGGTAATGGGACCAACGTTGTTGATATTGCTATAGCTTCGGAAAGGCCATCTACACCTCAACGGCCTCGAATAAGTCAGATATCTCCTCCCTCACTTGTTTTTTTCAATGGCTGACGCTACATGGCAGAGCTTACAGTTACTGCGGAGCAACAGGCGCAATGCTTCTGACAAAAGTCGTACTTGGAAAGGTCAAACAAGTGAACGGCTGGAACGAGGTTATGAGTTGCCCTCCCGGATTTAACTCTGTACGTTACCTCAGCTTCGAATACAAGCAACAATTCTTACACATCATACTTGTGCCCTAGGTCGTCTTCGATCGCAAGTATGGAACGCATAACCTCAATGAAACCATCGTCTACTCCAACGACGCAATTCGACCTGTGTTCTTAATCGTTTTCCAGTAGCAATCTTTTCACGAATAGGAATCGTCCTGTACATTTCCCCGTGTCTCAAGACAATACTATATTCATTGGGCAATCGCAAGGCACGACCATCTTTTCACCACTTACCACGAGCTCAGACGAATTGAACTGCGCGTTTACAATCCCGATGCCATCATCCCGCTGGATTTGCTCTGAGTAGCTCAGTTCCCATCTTATAGCTAGTTATATGCAACCCATATGCAACCCCCAGTTTGGGTATTTCAGTTGCAATTGGATGGCAATATCTTTCGTCTACAGTGCAGCACGATATGAATGGTGCCATCCAATCCTTCAATCCATCCTTGAACAAGAGTCACTGACCTCCTGAGGATCGCGTCTCCTTGGTATGCCGCGGAACTTGAACATGCGTCCTTCGAACGTGAGGTGATGCCAAAGGCATCATGAATCTTGCGTTGGCCATGAGTCGTGCGAGTCAGGTAGACGTCCTTTCGTGATTTCTTTGTGATATCCATTGGTGACGAGAATCATGGAAGAACGGGCAACCCCATGTACATGTGACCACGCCTTGCTTTTTTCTTCCAAACCAATCTACGAATGGTTTGCTTGCGGGCGTCTATTGCGAACTGCCAACTGTCACGGTTTGCAGGGTATATTAATGTGCACCCCAGAATGCCGCCCTCGCCCCTTGCCTTTATTCTCTGAGCTCAAGACCTGCCAACCAAGATGCCCTACTACCCCACTGAACTTGACTCGGATGATGAAGGCTCTATTGAGTATGACTGGGATGATGACAGTCAACTTAACCTTGACGACGATTGGATGGCTCGTACAATGGGTCTTGGTGGAAGTACCAGCGGTGTACCTGGTACGCCTCTTCCCAAATACTCCTCTGTTGCCACCCCACCTCCTGGCTACGCGACCGGCAGTTTGTGTGTCGTAAGTCGCTTGACCTCTCTTCACTCTGTGTCTCCTTCGTCTCATAGGGTCACGCCAGGTATGCAATATCAGGCCTCGATACAATCAGAATGGCAAATCCTATCCTACTTGCGGGCTCACTTGTGCATCGAAATTGCCGCCGTCTGTCCCCGGTGACTCGGGCAGCAGAAGCACGTCAGGTAGATCAGGAACGAACCTAGGGCAGAGATCCCCTAGAAACGCGAAGGATCGATCGACAAAGCCAGCAACGAGCCAGTATGCGGCGACCAGCTCTCGGTCACCGTTCCATCAACAGCATAGACTGCTTTGCGTGGTGCGTTCCCTAAACAAGCATTGATTTAGCGTAGTTGAAGATTTATTCGATTTCAGGTCTGTAAAGTGCACTCTGTCTGCAGAGACTTTGTGACCTGCGGCCTTACCTGCAACGAAAAGCTATGCAAAGATGGTCCAAGCGACACTACTATGTGCACTGTACGTGTACACTGCTCGCTTACCTGTTTCTGCGACTCGGGCGTCTTTCTCTGATGCTCTCCGCTTGTTTAGTACTGCCATCGGCGCCCGAAGGTTCAAGGCAAGGACCAATGTGGTCAAACATGCGCCGACAAGGCCAAGGTTGCCTGCCTGCTTTGCAAGGTTCGACCGAAGAATGGGAGTTACCACTTTTGCGGGAAGACGTGCAAGGGCATAGCGACAAAGTCGACCCCCCNTTATCCTTGAGATTGCGAAAGGGCATACGAGCTACGATATGGGTATAATCTCGGTCCTCCCTTGGATAAAATCCCTCTGATTCTTTACTTTGCTCTTCAGTTGAGAACAAGTTCAAGAGCGGGTGGAAGGGGGGNCTCGACCCCGCCTACGATTGCAAAGATATTCAAAATCATCGAGAACGAAGAGTTTCTCAAGCCATATGACGCCTACCGGTTCGTTTGCTTCGCCGTAGGTTGTCGCTTTTCACGTGTTCTGGCTAACCTACCATCGCATGTAGCAAACGTGTCGGGCCAAAAGAGAATTATCTGTACCATGGAACAAAGCGTCAATGCCAGCTCGGGGTGTCAACGACAAATCTATGCGCGTCCTCTAGCTGTGCTATCTGCAATATTCTGAAGACCTCTTTCAAAGTCGAGATCGCGAACCCTTGGGGATGGTAAGCATCTTTCCCTCCTGTTTATCATGCCCTTGCAATATGATTTACTGTACTTCATGCATAGCTTCGGCAAGGGCATCTACACCTCATCGGCCTCGAACAAGTAGAACAGTCTTCTTGTGATCCCCCATCTACTCGTGAACTGACTCGACCATCAGGGCTTTCGGCTACTGTGGTGCGGGTGGTGTGATGCTTTTGAACAAGGTCGTACTCGGGAACATCAGCCAAGTGAGTGGCGGCGGCGCGGTTAAAAGCTGCCCTTCAGGGTACAACTCTGTAGGTTCTCCCAGTGCCAACACCATTCCCATAGCACTAATTCGTTCGCAAGGTCGTTTACGACCCCCAAGGTGCATGCAACGAAACGATCCTATACACCAATGACGCTGTCCGACCCGTATTCTTGATCGCTTTCCAGTAGTTTTTTTATCCGTAAGAATCGTCCTGTCTCATATCGTCGTTCCTCCCCAGTAACACTGACTCTATTTGTCAAGGTCTAACTGCGCATCCGACTCCGATTTGCAATGAAAGTCTCTGTCGCACTCTTGATCTCGACATCAACTTCGCTTTGGTTTCGACGCTTCATTTCGTCTTGGAATTTGCGACCTGAGGTCACGGTCATCTTTTCACTACGGGCTCAAACGTATTCTGAGTTGCGCGTTTATAATCTCGATCTAATCCTCCTTCTACTCTGAGTAGTTCTGTTCTCACCTTACGGTTATCCCTCGTGTTTGTAATTTCAGTCAATGATTATACCCATTTACGACACAGCACGATCGATTGGTGCCAAACGTATCTATAAATCTCGCTGTCACGATTGTGACGATCACCTGGTATGCCAGTGCGGAAACTTCAATATGTTCTTTGAACTTCTTCTACCAAACATGAGGTGATGTCGATAGGGTTGTGATTACTGTGTGAATCTCAGGCAGGCGTCATTCTTCTCAAGCATTGATATCAATTCACGACGGGATAGCAGAAAGAAAGTAAAGTTACTGCCCATGCCTAGCGTATGTTCCAAACCAAGTTCTGCGCAGAACGGTTTGCTTTCCGGCGCCTATGGCTGGCAAGCAGCGCGGTTGCTACGGTCTGCGGCCCGGGCCTATATAATGCACACCCTTATAATGCCTCTCCCTGCTCTCCGCCTTTGCTTTGTGAGCTCGAGCCTTGCCAGACAAGATGGCTTCTAAGCGTTTTCCCTACCCTTCTGAGTTAGACTCAGACGATGAAGGCTCTATCGAGTATGACTGGGACGATGACAGTCAAAGTGATGATGATACGGGCTATCATAACCATGTCCAGCCCAGGAGGGGCGGCGATGTAGCTGGTACGCCTCCTCCTCTCCCAGGTACCCTTCTGTCTGGAGCTTACACTCGAATGCTGCAGCATTCCGCAAGCCACCTTCTGGCTATATAGCCGTCCCTGTGTGTGTTGTAAGCTGGTCGTCCTTTCCTCGCTGTGTGTGCCTTTGGTTTCATAGAGTTTCGTCAGGTATGCAAACTTAGGCCTCAATTCAATCAGAACGGTAAATCCTATCCTACGTGCGGGCTGACTTGTGCGTCGAGATTGCCGCCGTCTGCGCCCAGTAGCTCGAGCAACGGAAGTGGTCATAGAGTCCCTCGTGATGGAATGAATCGTTTGATCAAGCGAGCCATCGGCCAGTATCTGGCGACCAGCTCTCACTCGCCAGTTCATCAACAGCGCAAACCGCTTTGTGTGGTACGTTCCCTGACGAAATTTTATCAAGGCCAGGTGAGAACTTGGTCAATTATAGGTCTGCAAAAAGCACACTGTCTACAAGGACTACGTGACCTGCGGTAGTACCTGCATCGAGAAGCTACACAAAGACGGCCCTAATGACACCACGATGTGCACTGTATGTGGACGCTGGCTTCTGTTGGTGTGTGTCTAATACTCGACTTTGTTTAGTATTGCCATCGGCGCCCAAAGTTTTCCAGCAAGGAACAGTGCGGCCGGACATGCGCTGACAAGGCCAAACGTGCTTGCCTGCTTTGCAAGACTCGACCGAAGAATAAGAAATACCACTTTTGCGGGAAGACGTGTAAAAACATCGCGACCAAGTCGACTCCTCTCATCCTTGAGATTCCGAAAGGGCATGTCACTTACGACATGGGTATTATTTCTGGCCTTCCTTTCTCAATGACGGCCCACTGATCCTCTGGTCTGCAGTTGAAAACAAGTTCAAGGGCGGGTGGAAAGTGGGCACTCCACCTGCAATTACAAAGATATTCAAGGTCATCGAGAACGATGCGTTCCTTAAGCCATATGACGCCTACCGGTTCGTTTGCTCCTCCATATTTTCCAATATTCTGGTGAACCTACCATTGCATATAGAAAAAGGGTCGGGCCAAAGGAGAACTATCTGTACCATGGAACGAAACGTCAATGCCAGCTTGGGGTGTCAACCACGAAGCTATGCGCGTCCGCTACTTGTGCTATTTGCAATATCTTGAAGACTTCCTATAAAGTTGAGGTCGCGAACCTGGGAAGGTAAGCATCTGTTCCTGCTCCTTGTCATACTTTGCAATGCGACTTACTGTATTTCGTGAATAGCTTCGGCCAGGGCGTCTACACCTCATCGGCCTCGAACATGTGCGACTCCACTTTTCTTTCGCTTACCCACTCCTCGTGAGCTGACTACTTCATCAGGTCTTTCGGCTTCTGCGGTGCGGGAGGTGCGATGCTCTTGAACAAGGTCGTGCTTGGGAAGTCTGTGCAAGTGAGCAGCTGCCTTAGCAGCTGCCCTGCAGGTTACGACTCTGTAAGTTTCCCAACGTCAATTCCATCCTAATCACACTAATCTTAGTTCGTACCGTTCTCCAGGTGGTTTACGACCCTCAGGGTGCAAGCAACGAAACGATCGTATATTCCAACGACGCACTCCGGCCAGTGTTCCTGATTATGTTCCAGTAATTCCCTTTATGAGCGGGGAATCGTCCTCCACCATGTCATAGTCTTGATTGTCCTGCAACCTATCCTTTGTTCCCGTAGCACCATTTTCACCACTATGTACCTGACCTGTACTTCTTGATATCATTTTCTCTTTTACGAGTAGGGCAAATCCTGTATATCATCGTTTCTCCACAGCAATACTTACTTTTCACCGGCACCTTACGGGTCAAAGGCCTTTCAGATCATCGTGAAGAAGTGAGAGAAGAAAGCGACGAGTACGATAGATGAATTAGAGCGTGGAGAGAGAGAGAGAGTTCATTGCTAGTCATACAGAAGTATCGATATTGACTGACTGAGGAGTACGATGGAACAATGAGAGGAGACAGAGACAGAGAGACAGAGAGAGACGATCGACAAAAGAGAAACGAAAAGAGAGAAATGAAAACGGGGGAGAGAGTGACGACGACACGATTTACAATGACAAGATGAGGAGAATCACACATAGCAGACACACGAGAGAGCAATCAGATGCATGGCACAAAAAAACAAACAGAAGAACAAAAGAAAACCGCGTCGTCGTTTTGGGGATGATGGAGACCGACCAATCACTCCGTCAGCCGGCCACTAAACAGGAGGGCCGGGCAGCSTTTACTGCCAGTACCCACCCTGAGCCTGCCTCTGGTACTGATAGAACGCACCATCGTTACCRCCCTGAGAGTACCCAAGATGTTGAGGTCCCGAAGGCTGATGATGGGCACTCTGCTGAGGCCCACCRACRCCCGCACCGACACCTCCACCAACACCGCTCCCAAACCTATTCCCACCATAGAACCCTTGGTTCTGAGGCGTACCCTGTCCGCCCTGTCCCTGGTTCTGTCCCTGAGGTTGGCCTTGAACTTGGCTTTGCTGCTGCACGGAACCACCACGGCCCCCGGCGACGCCAACGTCCTTGGATCCGTAAGGCTTGTATGCAGCTTCGGGCGAGCTGGCGCTTCGAGGTCCACCAGTGGCAGAGGTGGGTCCGCTGACGCCGCCAGTCTGACTGCTCAATCCCATGAAGCCTTGCATGCCTACCTGGTTCGAACCACCATAGAGCTGCTTGCCATACTGCTCAGAGCCCTGACCGAGGCCGAGACTGTGAGAGTGCTGCTGCTGAGAGTGATGTGGGTGGGGTTGATAGTCATCGTAGGCGCCAACTTGTTGGTAGAGTCCCTGRTTRTAGGGATTCGACTGGGGTTGCAAGGCGACGTTGTTTCCGGGCTGCTTCGATGCTGGGCTGGGAGCAGAGCCAGGTCCAGGTGGACCTGCTTGGAACATGGGGTACTTGACGTAAGGTTGGGGGACATAACCAGAGTTGTAGGGAGAACTGAAGTATTGATTTTGGGGGAAGGCGGGGTGGGAGTAGTAGTATTGGGGGGATGGGAGGGGGTCCGTATCCTTGTTGAGGACCTTGGCCGGCAGACTGCTGGTTCTGGGCAGCACCCTGGCTGGCGCTGTGCTGCTGAGAAGACTGAGTGCTGCTAGCGGGAGGCAAGCCAGCAGCTGCTTGTTGCGAGGCAGGGAGGCCCTTGACTTCGTCGTGTCCGAGGGCATTCCTGCCACCGAAGCTAGTCTGCTGAGGGTAAGAATCGTAAAAGTTCTAAATGCGGTATCATATGAGAGGTGTAAATAGATGGAAGGAAGGAAAGAACTTACGCGCTGGCTGTCAGCGTAACCGTAGTCCGTGGAGCCGAACCCTGCACTGGTGTGTGAGCTCTGTTGATGTTGATTCTGACCGCTCAGCTGACCAAAAGCACCATATGAGCTGTCCTGTGCTTGACCAGTGGGAGGAGTGGGGGTGTGGAAGTACGGAGCTGAGGAATCGCTTTGTCGGAAATAATTGGAGTGGGCAGTCCCTTGCAAAGCGGGCTGTTGAGTTGATTGCTGCTGGAGTTGGGAGGTGGGTTCGAGTTGCGACGGGAGATTGTGTTGAGTGTAAGAATGCTGTGATTGCTGTGATTGCTGGAGCTGTTGGGGGAGGTTTTGGAGTTGAGGCAGGTGTTGTTGAGCCAACGAGGGTTGCTGTTGAGGGGTGGTTTGTTGCTGAGGCTGCTGCTGGCCGATTTGTTGGAAGGAGGCATGGGCATTCGTAGCCTGAGCGGAATGGATGGGTTGGGATNACTGAGCTGGGAATGGCGTGATGAGTGGAGGGCGTCTGAGCTGCGGAAGGTTGGGATGGAACGGGAGGGACAGGGGATTGCTGCTGCTGCTGGAAGACAGAGCTGAGTGAGGTGGAGGAGGCAGGGGCAGTTGCTGGGGGAGGAGGTGGAGGGGCAGCGGTTTCGAATTGAGGCTTAGCTTGGGTTTTTGGAGGAGATGGAACAACCTCTGGCTGAACAGGGGCAGCTGGTTGCTCGGGCTCGGGACTAGAAAATAAATCAATACGTGCAAAAAAGAGGCCGAAAAGAATGACACATACGCAGGTGTTTCAATGACTGTCTCACCACCAAGGCTCAGGCTGCCGAATTGCATTCCAACCTTTTCAATGCCAGTGCCAAACGAACTTGGCATGACAACAGGTTGGTCTGTCTTGTATCGAGCGCTGTTGCGATGCGATCCCGCGGCGGNTCGTGAGGTAAGCTTGGGAGAGGGGGTGGCGGTTGCAGCATGGGAAATGGCTTGAGCAGCGGCAGCTTGAGCGGGCAAGGGAGAAACTGCCTTGACCTCCACCTTGGGTGGAGCGGGCTCTTCTTCTTTGATTGGCTCAGGGCTGGAGGGGGGTGCAGGAGCTGGCTCCTCCTCTGGTTCGGCGGGTTGCTCATCGACCTCGGGTGTAGGCTCTGGCTTGGCAGGCTCATCGGGAGGGAGGGAGGTTTTTACAACGGGTTCATCATCCCAGACTGGGGCTTGTCCGGTTGTTATTTCTTCCCGAATAGCAGGTACAACCTCTGGCTCAGGGGTTGGGGGTTCAGG
>JANBPK010001249.1:0-46237 GCA_027579435.1 Candolleomyces eurysporus | reverse complement strand
ATCTCAGTGCCACCTGCGGTTGTGGAGACTGTCACTGGAACGGTAATAGATGTACCACCAGGACCAGTGATGAGGGTGACGGATTGGGTTCCGCCGGGAATGAAAGTGGTGCCGGTCAGCGACGGGACTGTCGGGGAGGGGTTGAGCCCAGTGCCCGTGGAGTGGCCACTGTCACAGATCGTCAGCCGTAACCCGGAGTTGTTTATGGATTGGGTAATAACCCTGAGTGATCTGACTTACCGAGGAATAGTCGACAAGTCGACCGTGACGGACGAAGTCCAGTCCTTTCCGGTGTGGATTCCGAGCACTGAAGTGATCGTGAGCGCGATGAAGAAGAGGATACGGTGCATTTTGGTTCAGCAAACAGTCAAGGTATGTGGTGGGAGGAGGTCAAGATGCCTGGGGATAGTTGCCCGTGTTTGAGGTTCTCGAAGCCATCTGCATCTCACGTTTTTATCGAGGAGAAAGAACCACGCGACGTCATTGATGTGCTTGATGTGCAAACAATGTGGGATATATTAATTGGTGGTTCCATGAAATGCGTGCCAGACGAATGCAAAATATCGTGGGGGTGGAAATCCAGGGTGTAAAATGTGCCTACGATAAGGGATGTTATGAGGTGGAATGAAATGGTATGACTCTGAGGAGGAAATTTGCGTTCTAACGATGAGGATGAAATGATGCAACTTCTCGGGAGGAATGTTCTTGGAAAGGGTTCTATGATGCAAAATGAAGAAATGATCATGCAAAGTTCAGTGAAGGAGGAAAACATGAGGATGAGGCGTTCAAGAGAAATGGAAAATGTGGCGGAGGACAGGAGACACATGCGGGTGGCGACATTGGCTTGGCATAATTAATCACTCGCAGCCATCAGGACTCGCCAGGCGGTTCTTGGGCCATGGCTGTTCGAACTGCTGCCAGGTAGTAATGTTGGGGTTGGTGTACGCACGATAATATCTGTAGGGATGCCCAGCTCAGAGCTCAGAAGCACGGAGGCGAAAGGGACGATGACACGCACGTATTAATGTAGTCACTGGTGGGGAAGTCAATAGGATCACAACCGATGTTCACCTTGTCCTTGTGCTGATAAACCCGAATATAATCGATACTCATGTATGTGGGAAGTTGCAGATTGTCGAAATCGATATTTCCGAAATTTAAGGAAAATCCTAGGTTTGCAATGATATACTGTCAAAGAGAAAGCAATGAGGCCTCGAGGTGACCGATCGATATTCGGCTTATTCGCCTACCATGGGTTCCTGTGGGATTGGACGAGGCCCGATTTCGGTTCTGTCGTCACGACCCATACCAGCTGCGGTGATAGTCCAGACAGCCTTATCATCGTTTATCCAGGTGATGTAGCCGTCGTCGAAGCTGTGACACTTGTTAGTACTCACAAAAATGCATCGTGGGAGCCGGCTCTAACCCTGGTTTATATTCGAATCCATAGACGGTGTGGCAGCCCTTCTCGAGTTCGTAGCAATCCTGATTAGTCCGGGAAAGACAGCTCGTAGTTTGTTGGTAAACACCTTGGGATGAGGAACGTCAGCTTCTCTCGACCGCTGGGGGAAGGAAATCCAAGTGTAACGAACCTCCTTTGTAAGCATTTAGATGGGTGTTTTCATCAAATGTTATGAAGTTCTCCGAAGTATTTGCCCAGTTATAGCCCGCCTACGAAGTTGCAATGTCAGCCATTTTTTTGCCTGAAAATGCTTTTGAACTGACATTATATGGCGCCCATTGAGCGGACACAGAGACCTTTCCGACATCAATGTTATGGAACTTCAACGATGCATTGGCGAAGGAACGTACCATGCCAACACCATTCTCGACCAATGCTTCAAAGACATCAATTTCTGGTGCAGCCCGGCCAACATAGCTTCCGTCAGCTCGCATTGGTCCGGGGTGCGACTCATTTGGACAGGTACATGCAGCTAAGGAGAGCCATAAGCACCTCCCTGTCGCAGAGATAGAGATATCAAACTCACAGAGCCTTTGGCCAGGAAGGTACGACTAGGGGATGGAGATGCGTTAATTCTGAGCCACTTAGATTTGAGGCACAGGATGTGCTTACCAGAACGTCTCCGTTCGCGCGATCGCCTCCAGAAACCGCTGCTTCTGGCGTTCTGGTTCCCGGGTAGGTTTGGTTTGGTAGGGTACCCACGTCGCATGAATCGTAGGTGTACGGCCACTAAAAAAANTCGGGCATTAGTAAATCTCCCATCGAGGAAGGGGATATCTTACCATTCCATCAAGAGAACCGCCAAATCCAGCTCGCCCTAAAAATGAGAAGCTCAGGTGAGCAGACTCGTATTCAGGCGGAAGAATGGTTTACCTAGATTCCCCATGGCCCATCTAATCCGGTGACTGCTGTCAGCCAATGATACTCGCGTTAAAACTGTCACATTACATACACAGCTGGCCATAGACCCCTGAGAGCGACGAGGTTCTCGTTAGAATGGTCCAGTCCTTATCCAAAAAACCCACATACCCAACATTGGTTGATCCCGGAAGTTGTACAGACGCTACAAGAGTGCGGCTGAGAATTTATGCATCGTCGATTCCGTTAGAGTTGACGCACCTTCCAAAAGACCGCCCGTGAAGCAGAACTTATTCCTAGAACCGATATTAGCTCCGACTCGGTTCTAGATATAGAGGGCGGGTAATTTACCAAGATTGGATCTATTGAGAGAATATCTCAGCTTCTGTACGTCGAGTTTTGAGTGAAGATGGTTATTGTTCGACTTACCATACCAGAACGGTATTGAAGGTCGTGGTTAGAGGCAGTGTCATTCACGCGTTCCAAAGTCAGTCGCAGAGTGCCATCCTTTGTCGAAGCTTGTAAAAATAGTCGATCAGGGTAGTACATCCGGGGAGATATCTTTGGAGCATACCTCCAGCTGGGTCGTACCATTCCAAGTCGTTCTATTCATATCCATTAGGTGCATCTTTAAATGGAACAGCGCCGAACATACCGTTCCCCAATAGTGAAGGTCGACTGCCTCCCAAAACGGGTCATCTCCCGGATAAAAGGTGCGTCCGTCCCTGTTGAATTCATCGGAAAAAACAAGCACAAGGTCCTCAGTATCGGGCATATACGATTTTCTCGTATAAGCCTCTCGGGGAGTATCCTCATCAATCAATCCGAAGTTCCCTGGGAACTTTGCTATCTGGCCAGTAGCATTGATTCCACCGAGGTTGAAGCCTCCTTGAGTTGTTAGTTTGGGTGTCATGAAGTGGCTCAGAAGGGGGAAACCTGGGGACCTAAGATCAGTTCTCGACTCTTTTTAGCATTGAGAGTGACTTTACCGGCACTGTTATTAGATGGTCAGTATTATCCTCAACCAGATAGGTGGCGTAAACTTACAAGAGCATCAGTATTCCCAACGCCAGGAAGAGTAGGCACCCCAAGTTTGCTATGCCTCGGCTTGTGAAGATGTGGCCACCATTATCGACGACTCGGTCACGCCGAGGATCGGGATTGTGCAGCGCGTCATCTGGCTCCGGAAAGTCCATGGTCAACGGGGCATTCCATGAGTGCGGCGAAGGCGACAGTGAGTACTACGACGTGTCAGTCTTTTGCTCGTTTGTGAAGTGTGTCGTCACTAGGTACCTTGGCTGAAACGGCGCTCTGTACGCTACAATCAGTACTAGAGAACGGTATTAGAAGAGATAGCTTGGCATACCTTGCTTTTACCGTCGTGGTCGCCAAGTAGGCTTGTCATCGATGCCGAGGACTGCTCGGTGAAGCGTCGATCCATCAGTGCTTGGCAGGCTCTTTTGGCTTGGAGGCCCGTATATGGTGGTGGGATGGCAAGCTAGTTGCAAGAATTAAAGAGGAGTAGTAGGCCTAATGTAAGTAAAAGAGTGACAAGGAATCAGAGACAAGAGAGTGAGTGGATGCCAGCGCAGAGCTGTAGACCCTTAAGCGAACATTGCAATTCCCGACGCGCTTTTAGGCCCAATCATTCGGAGTCAATGTCTGAAATTGCCTTTCCCAGCAAGGCACCAACTATTTTGGGACGAGGGCACTCAGGGCCAATGAAAGCTCAAGCGCTCAAGAGCGAACGCAGGATAGCGTCGTCGGACGACAGAAGGGTGATGACGAGTATCCGAATCGGTATCGAATTCGGGAGAACAAACAAGGTCTGCGGAACTCACAGCCTACGAGAAAGCGATAGATCGGCAATTTCCGAAACTAACAATGAATTGGAATAAGCATGTCGACGTAAATGAACATAGAAAAGTAGAGAGATAAATCCAATCACTGATAGACGAAACAAGACGGCTGAGTTTCGGTATCCATAACATCCCTTACAGGAACCAATGGACCCAGGGTCTTGAAGGTCATCTGGAAGTCCAGCGTAACGTTGGAGAACGGAGGTCGCTGACTAGTCGGGCCAGAAATATCAAACATCCTGGCGGTGCGATTAACTCTCTGCCATTGCCACCAGAGCCTGTCGAGGTTCCCATGGTGCAAATAGAAGAGAGGATCTGTCAAAGACGAACTTAGAGGTCAGTTCACCGTTCCTGGAGGGCAAGATCAAAAAAAAGACTAACCAGCTGGACTAGAGTAAGGGTTCAACATCTCACCACCGACGGCCTGGTGGCCACCACCATGAATGCCAAAGCCGAACCCAGCGGCGATGCCGTTTTCCAGTCCGGTGCGGAACCTCTCGAAGGGAGTGAGCTGCATGACACGGGTGACCTGAGAGGTGGCGAGGGCTTGCTTGCTGGCTTCGTCGACGCCACGAACCAGGCAGTGTTCAGTGACCAGCCTACCTGGCCCAAGGCGAACAGTCTGATTGGCGAATGGACCAGTACGAACGCATCCCTTGTAAGCAAAGGGGAAAGCGGAGGATTGGCCGTTAGGATCAGGCGGAAGAGTGTATGTGCCCTGTACACCGTCTCCACCAAAGCCAGTGGACGGGTCAAAGATAGGTGAGTCTTTCATCCTATGCGAGACCAGGTCAATATCGTCGCAAATGAGACGTGGAGGCACACTTACGCCCTGCTACTATCGGCGTCGATAGACCAGTCCCAGTAGGGCATGATGCCAGTAAAGCCGCATTCGTCACGAAGGGCTTTGTCGTACATTGTAATGAAGTGACGGTGCCATGCCAAAAAGTGTCCCTGATGCAACCAGGGAGAATCAGCCACTGTAGAAGAAGATGGATGACATCGGACACTCTTACCACTTGGTGGACCTCGTCCGTGAGGTCGATATGGCATGCCTGGAACTCGTCGAAGCGAGTCTTTACACCAGGCTTCCCAGTAATGCTCGCCGGCCGGCTTTGAAGACATAGAACAGACGAGATGAAGTTTTGCTTTTCACTCGCAGTAAGAGCACGCCTAATGAAACGCGTTAGGGAGGTCGACGAACAACAAAAATCAGAAATGGCTTGCCATTCTTTTCGAACGCGAAGGGAGGAGCAAACGCCTGCACGTTTATCGAGCTCCGGTACGGGGGCAGGTGAACCTGCAACCCTAACAGCGAGCTGCAGGAAAACGAGGGCGAGAAGAGCTGCAACGCGAAGCATTGTCGTTCAGAACGGTTCTGTACCCTTGAGGATCTCTTTCGAGCCCGACAGAATATATACCCTTTGATATCCAGGAGTTGTTCCGCAGATAATCGTCGAGCTTGATGGGAAGGGTGGCTACATCATGAGAAGCTGAATCTTTCCGAGCCCTCGAGTTAGACCATCCTCAAGGTTTCTGTCTGCATTTGGTTAGCAGTAGCCTGAGAGGGTTGAACGCCCCAAAGAAGAAGGAGCACATTTAGCACATTTGAATTGTTCTTGGCAGCTGACAACCGCTGCGGGGAATAGGTTACGAGGTGCAGTGAGATGTGCATCTTGAAGAACCAATGAACTGCTTCGAAAACCCAATGAGCGGCTCCGAAAACCATCCTGCGATTGTATAGGAGCGCTGCTATGATTGGCTCAAGATAATCACAGAGAGTTTCCAGTGCGGTGTCCTGACGGATGCTGTAGGGCGCCGCTTTCCCTCGAGGAATGGGGAGAATTAATAGCCTTTTCTAAAGAGCCGTTTGCAAACTGAACGGTTTTGCGCAATTCGATAGTGTCGATGGTAAAGCACACGACACCTAGTAAGCGTCAACATGGACCTACTCGGGCTTAAAATACCACTCGCCTCTGTTTCGAACCGAGAACTAGAGTTTTGACTCTCGAACGCGGCGAGGAAGCTGGATATACGTCGCAAGCCGTAGATCCATGATGAGTCCGAGGTTTCTGCCTTGGGAACCTTCGAGCGTCTGTACATTTACCCGCACAACAACTTCGGCGAAGTGTGCGATTGAAACCAATGCGATCTCAGAGAATTGTCAACGCACCTTCTCTCCAACAATCCTGGCTTCCTTTCGGAAGAAAATTACTTCTCTTCTACAAGAGAAGACGCTTATACAATCGTCAATGCCGGCAACACGATTGGTTCCTTTCTGAGATCCTTTCGGGAGCGAGAGAGTCGGTCCCATCGAGGGTTGGACAATCCGGAAAGAACCCATATTGTGATAGAGGGACGGGACAAGAGTAATTCATTCAGTACAGATGATGAATTGGCCTTTCTCGTCTGTTGTCATCTCACGCGGGCTGATAGGCTCGTGACCCAATGAGGGACTCATATTACCAAGAACTGATACTGTTAGCGACTTGTCAGCCCCCCTGGCAATTAACTCGGGTTACGACTCACTATTGAGACTTTCTCAAACAATGTTATGCACGGGGTATTCAGGTCCGCTAAAATTCTCCATATCAGAACTCTACAACGATATCAGCGTGTGAAGAGAGTTGCCTTGTGAGCTACGTAAACCACAATCGATAGTGGTGGTTGCGGTACAAGAAGGGCGCGAAAGCATAGTCAGCCGAAAGCCTCGGCATGTCCTCACCCTCGCCGACATCCGCCCCGGATCAACATCATCGCCCCGATCCGTTGGGCGTGTTACTGGGAGAGGGAGAATAGATANCTAGGGGGAGATAAGTCAGTCATGCGAAGGCGCTGGAGGGAGGGTGCGTGGGGCGGAACGCCCAAAATCGAGGACAGGTGTTTGAAGCTCCTGGCACCGAAAACGAAGACAAGGAAGGTGAAGAGATGAACCCTCCATTGAGAGAATGGGAGGTGTGTTGTTTGGATAACAAAGCGATCCAAGCTGACCTGTCGCTTATTGTATCAGATATTCCTTGCGCAAAAAGTGCAGTCTGCACGCTCTTAGAATGAATAGAATCGTTTTGGCTGAGTCCCGCAAGACCATCTTCCTTCCCCCGGAAGAAAGACTGGTTTGACTCCAATTGCAGAACTTCCTCCTCGAGAGTCTTGGGCAACTCTGCGGCTATCTGCTCGTTCATTCGTGTTCCTTTTCGGAAGTTTCTTCGGGGCCGTGATCAAGTCGTGGTTCTCCAGGAGTCCAGTCAATTAAAAGGAGTCAAGTCAAAAAATGAGGGACGAGATGGCGTACATGAGCAGGGTCTCAGACATAGTCATTTTCGAGTCATGTTACAATCACTGGCTGCTTGCTCGTGGATGACCAATAACGCGGTGGCTTCTCTAAAGCTCTTTGTCGTCGTCCGTAGTGTGCGTGGCACTGCGGAGCTGAACCATGACTTATATTGGTGTTGAATGGG
Organism: Candolleomyces eurysporus; assembly: GCA_027579435.1. NCBI lineage: Eukaryota > Fungi > Basidiomycota > Agaricomycetes > Agaricales > Psathyrellaceae > Candolleomyces > Candolleomyces eurysporus. The sequence goes on along the minus strand of JANBPK010001249.1, from coordinate 38,600 downwards.
AGAGGCAAGGGAAATCTTCGAATTCCAAGCTTTATGGGTACCTGCTGAGAGACGGGTGATGTCATTTTGATGCTCAGTAAAGCTGTATAGGCCCCAGTGACTCCAACAAAGACAGTGACTCAATCAGGTGAGACCAGGATATTCCAAGCTTTTGCGCAGAATGCGGGCCAAGGACGAGAAGCGTGAAGACTTACGAGCTCTCCATAACACAGCTGATGAACCTGGTAAGGATTTTTCGGGTCCAGAACCCTCATCTAACATCAAGTTTACTTTGGGGGCGAAACGGCGATGTGGAGTTCTCGAGTCTCGAACCCAGACATGACGCGTCTACCTTGGTCTATACTAGTAAGCTGTACAGTTCTTGTTATCAAGGAGAGTCGAGGGACTTGGCGAACGTTGACAAACGCGTCCGATTCCCACTTATTGCGGGGTAATTAGTCATCGATCATGTGGGCAACGCGTTGCAGGTGACAGGGGCGGTGCCGTTGGATGGGTTCCAACACTCAATTGCACCAGCTTCCTGGCAAATGCCACCTTACTGCAGCTCGCTCCTGCATACTATAAAGAGTTGCCCAGGTTTTTGACTTCCATCGATTCATCAACGTTACCCTCAAGCGTTGCCGCCACGCTAACCTTCACCAAATCATAGCCATTGGCTGTGAGGAGCACCAGACAAGCGACTTGGGTCCTCGAGCTGGCCCTTCGTAGGGGAATTCAAGCAACGGTCAACCAGGAAGATAAGAAGGCTCACCATGGTACGTCTATGTACTTTATAGACCAGACTCTCTTATCTGAACGTCGTACACACTTCTATCAGCCAACGTCAGTGCAGGCTCGAACGCCAGAACCTCAAACAGGGGACAGGTATCACCATGACCCTCACCTTCACAACAAAAATTCGATACATCGTGAAGCGTTGCAGCTTGCATTGGGTAGTATATTGACCCCCGTAAGTTTGCTCTCTGTCGTGCGCCATTTCTGATGTTGCTGAATGTCACGATCTGCGCAACCGCAAAGAAACGCACGCAATCTCGCTCGGCAGGTACCTCTGGCTCTCTGAGTCCCACGTACTCCGCGTACTCGACGGCGCCACACACCCCAGGTACAGGAACCCCANGTTCACCCCCACCCNATTTGGATCAGAGTATATTCATCCACACCATGGCCATGCCTATCACTATCACCATAGTCACCCTCCATCACGGCTCGCCCAATCAGTAAGCCCAAAAACACACAAGCTCGGATGGTCACAACTGATATACGATTTGATAGACCGGTTCATCACAAGACGTTTCTCCAGATAACTCGACCCATCCCTCACCCGTATCAAAGCCTGTCATACTTCTTCCTATATCTGATGCCGAGGACACTGCGCGTCCGTTCAACCTCCCTCCGGCAGTGAGAGACGACTACGCCCCTCCATCTCCAGGGTTAGGCCCGATTGGCGACACAGACCCYCGACTGAACCCAATGAGGCCTACAGCTACGCCTCTGCAACTACGTAACGATGCCCACAATAAACCAGCATCTGTGCCCAATGACTTCCCCACTGTCGTGCTGGCCGAGAGACGAAGTCCAGCGTCAGGGACGGGGACACCTAAAGCCAAATTTATCAAAACTTTGCAGGGAAAAAGCGCCTGGGACGCGCTGATCCACGGCTCTTTCTCTTAGAGGTAGAAGGCTCGTTCCTCGCTAGAGATCTAGACGGTCTGCCTCTACTTTACGACCTACCACATGATGTTTCGGATTGCGGAATAACGACCACTTCTATGTAAATTACCACTCCATGTTGTGCTACTACTATGTATTCCTTAGGACTTGTGTTTATACGTTTNATGTAGCTATCTACCTTTCTTTCAGGTTCGCTTCATGACGAAGCGGGGCGGGGAATCAAGTCATAGYCAGGGACCGACGCCCCGCGCTTGCCGCCCGGCCCCCTTCCCCRCGTCCAGAACACATCCAGAACCGGCGGATCAGGGACGTGATCACGGAGAGTTGATCGGCCGACGGCTGTCCGACACCGGAAAGATTTGAGATAACGCCTTGGAACTACACTATCATCATCCCTCGAAATCCCGTTTGACTTTCAGCGTTAAAGTGGTCAGMATCTTTTTCAATCTAGCCGTATATTCAGCTAAAAAAGGTCCTAGGACTCGCAAAAATGGAGGCATTCGAAACCTACCAGACCCCGCTTTCGAGGTGAGCAAATCTGGCTCCTGAACCCAAGACATCGASAGCTGAAAACTGTCTATTCTAGCCGGTATGCTAGCAAGGAGATGGCTCACTTGTTCTCTCCAGCAGTGGGTACCTTGTGTTGCTCTGTCTGGCACCTTAAGAGCAGAACTTGATGTCCAAATGTCTGACAGAAACGCTTCTCGACATGGAGGCAACTTTGGGTCAATCTGGCTATTGCAGAGCAGGAGCTCGGTCTACCAATCTCTGAACAAGCTATTGAGGAGATGAAGAACAACGTGGTATGGAACTCGAACGCTCAGATCTTARAGAGGTTCTGACCCCACGATCCTCTGAATAGGAACTTACCCCAGAGCAATTCGAAATTGCAGCGGCTGAGGAAAAGAAACGACGACACGATGTCATGGCTCACGTCCACACCTTCGGCAAGGTCGCTCCCGCTGCTGCTGGTATCATCCAGTACGTCATCAACGCATAACCCTCTACCCGGTGGCGCTCCTCCTGATTTTTGTCACTCTCTCAAGCCTCGGTGCTACGTCGTGCTATGTTACTGAGTGAGCCGGAATTTTTCYTCGACAGAACAGGTCGTTGACATGAGCAAACCACCAGCAACGCCGATCTTATCTTCATCCGGGAGGCGCTTACTCTACTCATCCGTTCACTGTCTGTTTTGATCTCTCGTTTGTCGGGCTTCGCTGCGCAGTATCGAGATCTTCCAACTTTGGGCTTCACTCATTTTCAGCCTGCTCAGTTGACGACTGTGGGCAAGCGAGCTACTCTATGGATCCAGGTACGTCACCAGCTTGTCTACGAYCCTTTAAATATAACGAAGCGGTATCCTTTAATTTTAACAGGAACTGTTGTGGGATCTCCGCAACCTGAAGCGCGCTAGGGACGACCTTGGTTTCCGCGGTGTCAAAGGCACGACTGGAACCCAGGGCAGTTTTTTGACTCTCTTCGACGGTGATCACGAGAAGGTTGAACAACTTGACGAACTTGTCACAAAGCTTTCCGGCTTTGAATACGCCTACCCTGTCACCTCCCAGACTTACTCGAGGAAGATTGATGCGGATGTCCTTGCGCCTCTCGCCTCTTTGGGCGCGACTGCTCACAAGATCGCCACTGACATCAGGTTGTTGGCTAACCTTAAGGTACGTTCTTCCACTTTCGTCCCGTTGTCCGTTTCAGGTCATGTTCACCCGGACGTCTTTTCAGGAAATCGAAGAACCATTCGAGTCAACKCAGATCGGCTCTTCSGCCATGGCGTACAAGCGAAACCCCATGCGTTCAGAGCGCGTTTGCAGCTTGGCCAGACACTTGATGGTCCTGCACCAAAACGCCTTGATGACCTCGAGCGTCCAGTGGTTTGAGCGCACCCTTGATGATAGYGCCAACCGTCGCATCACACTCCCTGAAGCGTTCCTCACCGCGGATATCGTTCTCAGCACTTTGCAGAACATTTCGGAGGGGTTGGTCGTTTATCCCAAGGTTATTGCGAGGAGGATTTCGCAGGAGTTGCCGTTCATGGCTACCGAGAATCTGATCATGGCGATTGTGAAGAAGGGAGGAGATAGGCAGGAGGCTCATGAAAAGATTCGGGTACGTTCTCAATCTCCTTCGTCACCYACTCACCTTCTGTAGTTTTGGAATGTCGCTGACAATTGCGTCAAAATCCAATCCACATCYAGGTTCTCTCSCATGAAGCTGGATACCAGGTCAAGCAGCTCGGTCTCGAGAACGATTTGCTCGACCGTGTTCGAGCTGATCCCTACTTTGAGCCTATCAAGCCCGACCTTGATTCGTTGTTGGACCCTGCGAGCTTCATCGGTCGGGCTCCTCAGCAGGTCGATACTTTCCTGAAGGACTGGGTTGAGCCGGSCCTCGCGAGCAAAGAGCTTCAGGACGCTATTAATGCGAGTCAGAAGGTGGAGTTGAGTGTRTAAAGGTTCGAAAGGAAAAGGAATTGTGTAAAATTGTATCTTTATAACTATCTGAAGATCAGAAGGTYAAAAATGTATTGTAGTCGACGTCTTTTCTTGTGCATGGAAGTGAGTTAGTTCCATACTRCTGCTGAGTCGGCACAACAAATTTCGAAYAGTTCATGTTCATCGATATCCGGGTTCTGGACTACTTGAACGTATCCGGATGGTGTCTCACCATTAGGGGCCGAGCGGCGCTTGTTGAGGAGTTCGCGATGTACAGAAAGGACTCATACGAGTTAATAGACTAGATACAGATACATGGTGAAACGATATAGATACAACTGCCAGACTCCACATACWCTATCCCCCGAGTACTAGCTTCACCCATCGTGACACACGATCCGGCAGCGTAACTTTCATATTGCTGATCTGCTGGGCGAGCTGTTGTACCTTCTTCTCTGCTTCTTCGAGCCGAGCCCTGGCACTTGCGTCACCCGAAACCGCACCAGCCTCCCATTCGAGCATCTGCGTCTGCGCTTGGAGCATCTCCTTAAGCTGGTGCCGCAGCTCGCGACCCGCTTGCGTCTGGGGAACGAGTTTATGACGCTGAACAAGCTCCTTCTGGATTTTAAGTCCTTTTGACTTCACTTGCTCTATCGCTCGTTTCTCAGCCTTGTCGAGGATGGAGCGGACGATTTTCCAAGTGTCCTCCTCTTCATGATCTGCACCCAGCCGTTCTGCTCTCGCTCCCCCGTCCACCATCATCTTCCAATGCTTTGCCTTCAATTCGGCCTCCCGCGTTTCAAGATTTAGACCCCGAGCCCTTCCCCATTTCGACGTAACGAGAATAACCTTGTCAAGGGAGGATTCGCCGCACATACGGCTGAAAACCTCGAGGTTTCTTCGAGCCGTTCCAGTAAACTTGTCCTGGGAAATATCGTGTAGGTATATCACCCCACCGATGGCCGTCTTTGTGCAGTACCTATTGGGGACGTCGACGAATATCAGCCAACATTGACCARCGCGGAATGGAGGGCCACTTACGACTCTTTCAGCCACTTGGAAATACGCTTTARAACATCGAAATCGTTGACATAAGTGTCGTCGAAGCCAGGCGTGTCGACGACAACAATTCTGCGACTTTTGATTCGCCTCCAAGGGTCGGTTAAGGTATCGAACACGATGCAYTCGGGTTCCTTGGTGCAGGATACCAGGTCGTCGCCAACTTTGRCCCGCSCTGGATCCCCCAAAAAGGAGAGGAACTTGTTGATAAACTTGTGGATGAAGTGTGAGACGAATTCYGACCGTCTATTAAGGAAACTCCGGTGCTTACACTGCTCTTCCCTGCGCCAGTGGGACCCATGATCCTGAGCATCACTATTAAGTGGGCACACGAGTACGACCGAAATATGAAAACGTACAGAATCACGATATCAGTTTCCCGTGCGTCCTCCATGCTCCAAGCTCTGCTGGCCCGGGCAGATGATTCGTGATTAGCTTTCTCCAGCATGGATTTGATTATTTGCCAGGTGCTCTCCTCTTCGCTTCCGGCCTGCAGTCGCTGTATCTGGGCACCAGCATCCTCCATGGGCTTCCAATGCTTTTTCAAAAGATCCTCTGTCTTTTCGAACTCTTTGTGACGGTTTTCATTGGCCGCTCTTGACCATTTCGTCGTCACGAGAAGCGTTCTTTCCTTGAGTTCCTTAGCCGTCATCTTGGGGTCTCTAGAGATCTCATAGAGCCTTTCAACCATGCTTTTGGCCAATGTAGGATGACTAGCACCAGAAATGTCTTGAAGATACACGACTCCTCTAAATGATATTCGACAACCATATCTTGCGATGAAAACGGGTCAAAGATTGGTTCAGGTTTCGAGAACTACGTGTTCTACTTACGACGATTTGAACCACTTGACGATATCCCCCATTACCTGGATGTCACCCTTCGGGTCGGTACGACCTAGGCCAGGAGTATCGACGAATACGAGCCTGCGATCACTGAAATCCTTCAGCTCGGGGCGGCAGCTACCGTCGATAACAACGTATTGGAGCTGTGTGGTGCATGGATCTTGGCCATGTCCGACGATGACAGACTTCTCTGAGCGGTTGGCTCCTTGGAGAAGGTAGTTAACGAACTGGTCAAAAATCGGTTAGACAATAATATAGTGAGAGATAGGGGGCCCAATCGCATACTTACAGTACTCTTCCCTGCACCCCCGAGACCAATAATTCTGAAAGAGAAATTAGGGGCGCCGGTTGGGTTGGCACAAAAGGGTCGATATACTGGAGACTCACGGAATTACAATGTCAGTGTCTCGAGCATCAGGGAACCCGCCAGTGGATGCGGCGTCATTCGTTGTTGGTGGCATCGTCGGCGTCCAACTCGGGGGAAAGACGGGTACTGAATTGAGCCCTAGTATAGCTCAGAATGTGAGGCAGACCTCAGGAATCTCTGCGAACCGAGCACGAGGACCGCACGAGAGAGTATCAGAGTGATCGGGGCTGATACAACTGCGCACAAACCATTAATTAAACCAGATGGACAAGATTGGTCGATACGTAGCGACAATGCTTCGGGAAGCCCCTCTGTGATATATCCTCATCACGCATCACGCATGCTGGTCACGTTGGACGGCCGCTGGCAGACCATTCGTGGCTCCCGAACACACACACCAGAACCTGGAGGTCAAAGCGTGGCAGCAGGGGTGGCTGACATGTTTTGTGGAGACCTTCAAACATACGGTCAAAATTCGGCAACCGAAGGTCATTAAGCTGAGTGCAACAAGATCCGACTACTGCTGAGGGGAGTGCAAGTGGAATGCCAATGATACCGCCAGGTAAAGGAAATTAATTTTCGGTAGGTGGCTCAGACCAATCAGGGAGGAGATAGGCAGGAAGCCCATGAGCAGATTCGGGTACGTCAAAATCCAAGTCCCAGTTCTCACTCACCCTCTCTATTGTTACTCTTTACCCTTGGCTTTCAGTGGGCGCTGACGACGAGTTGAATGCGATCCATCTAGGTTCTCTCCCATGAAGCTGGGTACCAGGTCAAGCTCGAGAATGATTTGCTCGACCGTGTTCGAGCTGATCCCTACTTGAGCCTATCAAGCCTGACCTTGATTCGTTGTTGGACCCTGCGAGCTTCATCGGTCGGGCTCTTCAGCAGGTCGATACTTTCCTGAAGGACTGGATTGAGCCGGCTCTCGCGAGCAAAAAGCTTCAGGACGCTATTAATGCGAGCCAGAAGGTGGAGCTGAATGTATAAAGATTCGAAAGGAAAAGGAATTGTGTAAAATTGTATCTTTATAACTATCTGAAGATCAGAAGGTTAAAAATGTATTGTAGTCGACGTCTTTTCTTGTGCGTGGAAGTGAGTTAGTTCCATACTGCTGCTGAGTCCGCGCAACAAATCTCGAATAGTTCATCTTCATCCGGGTTCTGGACTACTTGAACGTAGCCGGATGGTGGGTCACCATTTGGGACCGAGGGCTGGTGCATCGCTTGTTGAAGAGTTCGCGGGATATGGAAAGGAGTGATACGGCATCGGTAAAATATATATAGGGAGACGACATAAATACAACTGCCAGATTGCAGATATTTTNATTTCCTGAGTAGCTTCACCCATCGTGACATACGCACCGGCAACGAAACTTTCATATTGTGGATCTGCTGGGCCATCAGTTGCACCTTCCTCTCCGCCTCTTCGAGCTGGGCTTTGGCGTCTGCATCACCCGAAATCGCATCCGCCTCCCATTCGAGCATCTGCGTCTGCGCTTGGAGCATGTCCTCGAGCTGGTGCCGCAGCTCGCGACCCGCTTGCGTCTGGGGAACGAGTTTATGACGCTGAACAAGCTCCTTCTGGATCTCGAGTCCTTCTGACTTCACTTGCTCTATCGCTCGTTTCTCAGCCTTGTCGAGGATGGAGCGGACGATTTTCCAAGTGTCCTCCTCTTCATGATCTGCACCCAGCCGTTCCGCTCTCGCTCCCCCGTCCAACATTATCTTCCAATGCTTTGTCTTCAGTTCTTCCTCCCTCGTTTCAAGATTCCGACCGAAAGCCCTTCCCCATTTCGACGTTACGAGAATAACCTTGTCAAGGGAGGGTTCACCGCATATGCGCTTGAAAACCGCAAGGTTTCTTCGAGCTGTTCCAGTAAACTTCTCCTGGGAGATATCGTGTAGGTATATAACCCCACCGATGACCGTATTTGTGCGGTACCTATTGGGTACGTCGACGAATATCAGCCAACGTTTACCAGCACGGAATGTAGGGCCACTTACGACTGTTCCAGCCACTTGGAAATACGTTTTAGAATTTCGAAATCGTCGACATAAGTGTCGTCGAAGCCAGGCGTGTCGACGATAACAATTCTATGCCCTTTGATTCGCTTCCAATGGTCGGTTAAGCCATCGAACACGATGGATTCGGGTTCCTTGGTGCAGGATACCAAGTCGGTGCCAACTTTGACCCGCGCTGGATCCCCCAAAAAGGAGAGGAACTTGTTGATAAACTTGTGGATGAAAGGTGAGACGAATTCCGACTGTCTATTGAAGAGACTCCGGTGCTTACACTGCTCTTCCCTGCGCCAGTGGGACCCATGATCCTGAGCATCACTAGTGAGTTGGCACACGAGTACGACCGAAATATGAAAAACGCACAGAATCACGATGTCAGTTTCTCGCGCGTCCTCCATGCTCCAAGCTCTGCTGGCTCGGGCAGATGATTCGTGATTAGCTTTCTCCAGCATGGATCTGATTATTTCCCAGGCGCTCTCCTCTTCGCTTCCTGCCTCCAGTCGTTGTATCTGAGCACCAGCCTCCTCCATTGGCTGCCAATACCTTTTCAAAAGATTCTCCGTCTTTTCGAAGTCCTCCTCGTGACGGTTTCCCTGAGCCGCTCTTGACCATTTCGTCGTCACGAGAAGCGTTCTTTCCTTGAGTTCCTTAGCCGACATCTTAGGATCCCTAGAGATTTCACAGAGCTTTTCAACCATGCTTTTGGCTAATTGAGGATACCAAGCTTCAGAAATGTCTTGAAGATACACGACTCCTCTGAATGATATTCGATAACCATATCTTGCGATGAAAATGGGTCGAAGATTAATTTAGGTTTTCGGAAATACGTGTTGTACTTACGACGATTTGAACCACTTGACGATATCCCCCATCACCCGGTTGTTTCCCATCAGATCGGTACCATCTAGGCCGGGAGTGTCGACGAATACGATCCTGCGGCCACTGAAATTCTTCAGCTCGGGGCGGCAGCTACCGTCGAGAACAACGTATTGGAGCTGTGTGGTGCATGGATCTTGGCCATGTCCGACGATGACAGCCTTCTCTGAGCAGTTGGCTCCTTGGAGAAGGTAGTTAACGAACTGGTCAAAAAAAATCGGTTAGACAATAATATATTGAGGGACAGGGGACCCAATCGCATACTTACAGTACTCTTCCCTGCACCCCCGAGACCAATAATTCTGAAAGAGAAATTAGGGGCGCCGGTTGGGTTGGCAGAAAAGGGTCGATATACTGGAGACTCACGGAATCACAATGTCAGTGTCTCGAGCATCAGGGAACCCGCCAGTGGATGCGGCGTCATTCGTTGTTGGTGGCATCGTCGGCGTCCAACTCGGTGGAAAGACGGGTAATGAATTGAGCCCTAGTATAGCTCAGAATGTGAGGCAGACCCCAGGAATCTCTGCGAACCGAGCACGAGGACCGCACGAGAGAGTATCAGAGTGATCGAGGCTGATACAACTGCGCACAAACCATTAATGAAACCAGATGGACAAGATTGGTCGATACGTAGCGACAATGCTTCGGGAAGCCCCTCTGTGATATATCCTCATCACGCATCACGCATGTTGGTCACAAGTCATTTGCGTTGGACGGCCATTGGCAGACCATTCGTGGCTCCCGAACACCAGAACCTGGAGGTCACAACGTGGCAGCAGGGGTGACTGACATGTTTCGTTGAGACCTTCAAACATACGGTCAAAATCCGGCAATCGAAGGTCATTAAGCCGAGTGCAACAAGATCCGACCGCTGCGCTGAGGGGAGTGCAAGTGGAATGCCAATGATACCGCGAGGTAAAGGAAGTTAATTTTCGGTGGGTGGCTCAGAACAGAAAGTGTGATGACGTTCCATGGCTTCGAGAGAAGGGACCCTCGCTCTGGCATAGGAAGCAACATTCAATCAGTGACGATTGCGAATACTTAGGTGATAGTGAATTAGGAAGGAATGGCGTTGATTATATAGACCTGGTCTTGACAATCCCACGTCAGAACATCATGCATCATGCATCAATGACGAATCATTCGGAACGGGAGGGTTGGCTATTCCGGGTAGGAGGATGTCAAGTCAGTTGATTGTATTTTAATGAATGTCTCTCAAAGTAAAGGATGTCCCGGTGATGTACCAACCACGTAACGCGTAATTAAACGATCAGATATATCAGACATGAACCGGAATACATCACAATCACACAAATTTAAAGTGCAACAGCGGCATCCACCATTGAGCCACAAGGTCAGAGAGTGAACCTTTCGAATTTTCAATTTCCTGGGCAATTCGTTTCACCTTCCTCTCTGCCTCTGGAAGCTGGGCATCTGCGACTGTGCTTCAAGCAGATTCCCAGTTTGAACCTGCAGCTCTTGATCTGCTGGCGTCGTGGGGATGAACGAGCTATTGCGGCGCTGACGAAGCTTTGTTTGGACCTTGAGCCCTTTCGACCTCGCCTCCTCTATCATTCGTGCCTCGGCATTATCGAGTATGGAGCGGATAATTCTCTAGCTGCTCTCCCCCTCATTACCGTTTTCTAGTCGATCATATCGAGCACTGGTCAGCATCGTCATCCAACCCAGGCCCACCATCTTCTTGTTGCTATGTATTAGAGGGAGACGGTCAGCTGAGGTTCCGAGAGTGACATGTATCACCTACGACTGTACAAGCCACCGGGTGATGTGGTGAAGAAGCACGGTGTCTTCAACCTCCGTGTTGTTGAAGCCAGGCGTATCGACGATAACGATCCTTCGACCTCTGATACGCTTCCAATGGTCTGTCAGTCCCTCCTCGAATACGATGTAGTCAAGTTGGCTAGTGCAAGATGACAAATCATCGCCAACGGTCACTCGCATCGGATCTTCCAAAAAGGAGAGGAAGCTATTGAGAAACTTGTGGGTCGTCTACCAACAAAGTTGGAGTGCTTACATTGCTCTTCCCTGCGCCAGTGGGACCCATGATTCTGAACGTCGCTAGTGAGTTGGATTATGAGTACAACCGAGACATGAAAAACGCACAGAATCACGATATCAGTTTCTCGTGCGTTCTCCAAACTCCAAACTTTTGAGGTTGTCACTTTGGGCTTGCTAGCCCGGGCGGCGGATTCATGCTCAGAAATGGCGATATTTTCCTCTGCCTTCTCCAGTACGGATCTGATGATTTGCCAGGCACTCTCCTTTCCGCTTCCTGCCTGCAATCGTTGTATCTGAGCACCAGCATTCGTCATTGGCTGCCAATACCCCTTCAAGGTCTTCTCCGTCTTTTTGAAGTCCTCTTGGTACTGGGTTCCCTGGGCTGCCCTTGACTATTTCGTTGTCACGAGAAGCGTTCTTTCCTTTAGAAATTTCATGGTGTTTTCCAACCATGTCTTCCGCCAATTTCGGATGCTTAGAAATATCTTCAAGGTACACGACTCGGCTGAATGAAATTTGACCACCATAGCTGGCGATGGAAAAGGGTCAATATTAAACTAGATTCTGGGTTCTACCTATCTTACAATAATTTGAACTACTTTACGGTGTCCCCTGTTATCTGGTTGTTTCTCACCAGGTCGGTACCATCCAGGCCAGGAGTATCGACGAGTACGATTTTACGATTGATAATATCCTTCAGCTCGGAGCGACACCCACTATCGATAACCACGTATTCGAGCTGTGTGGTGCAGGGATCTAGGCCGTGTCCGACGAGGACAGCCTTCCCTGAGCAGCTGGCTCCTTGGAGAAGGTAATTAATAAACTGGTGAAGAATCGTTAGGAAACAGAATGATAATCAGTGATAGGAGAAACGATTGCATCCTCACAGTACTCTTCCCTGCACCTCCTCGACCAATGATTCTGAGGGAGAAGTTATAGGTGGCGGTTGGATGAGCAGAGAGCGTTCAATGTGCTGGGGACTCACGGAATCACAATGTCAGTGTCTCGAGCATCATGGAACCTGCCAGTGGATGCAGCGTCATTGGTCGTTGGTGGCATAGGCGCATCAGGAAACCGGCATTTCGCTTCGAAGGTTTTAGCCTCTTTTGACCTTTTTTTGGGCTAGCCCCCCGCCAAATTTGGCGGAGCTTTTGCCCAAATCAGCTTTAGCTTGCCAGCTTTCGACTTCTGAATGTACAAGCGAGGAAGCGAAGTGTAGGTTTACTGGTGGCCTAGTCGGTGTCCAAGTAGGGGTGAGACGAGTATTGAATTGAGCCCAAGTATAGCCGAGGAAGGCCGCAGTAATTCCTGAGCACGAGGAGGTGGACGGTAGTATGTATGGTTTTGTGAACTCGTTAAACTGTGTGAAAAGCAACCATTGAAACAGATCGATGCACACGGACAACGCTATAGGGTGACCTCACTAAGGCAAGTGATATCCGCCATCATCACAGACGTAGACCATCAGCTGATTGCTCCTGAGCCAGAACCTGGAGTTACAGCAGCATGGCAGGCTGTTCTTTGGAGAGCTTCAGATATGCGGTGATCGCCTGTCCACCCAAGGCAGAAATCGGAATCCGTCAAGCTGAACAAACCGAGATCCGACGGACCTTATTATCCGCTGCGGTGCGATGTCAATGGCCCTCGAGGTAGAGGAGATTACCTTGCGCCTGTGGCTCAGAATAGAAATTGTGATGCTCTTCTGCGGCCCCTAGATCATTCCGGCATAGGAAGCGAACACATTCATTGGTGACCCTTGCGGGAAGGCGATACATCGATAGTCTTGCGATGGAAATAATGGAATACTGAACGAACTAAGGGAAGAAAGGCGTTAACGATATAGATGAATACTACGTCACAACGTCAATACCGAATCATTCTGAGGAAGGATGTCGACTACACAGTCTTTTGGCTCTTCGGTCACATCAATAGAAGAAATGGACAATATTTTGGTATCGCGAACGTCATCGTTGGTATCGAGTGCGACGCCGAGGCTCTGCGCTCCGCCGAGAAATTTCTTCCAGTCATAATAGGGGTGGGGAATTAGCGGGCGCATGAGCCCCACAGGTGATGTGTTCGTGCTTTGAGAATCGATTGATCTTTGGTAGTTATAGAGGGCTCTGACAAACAGTCGAAGAGATCTTGAAGTCCTCTTGCCACGCTCAGCGTATGCAAGGATTGCATGACAGAAAACGTATGCGGCTTGGTATGCATAGTCACTGTTAGCAGGGTTGGTGTCGATGCATTTCAGGATATCGTCGCAGATACTATAATCGCCGCCACGGGTTACGATCTTCGCTGCAGAGGACAGGAAGCGACCTAGATATTCGTTGGCATCGAAAGTCCTCTCCCGGTCTATTTGGGCATGATCCCATGTCTTCGCGCGCTCAAAAAAGCGGAGCACAACCATGCGGGTCTGGTGTTGTATCTCTGCAGGGAATGAGGAGCATATAAGCGCAATGAGCGAACATTGCAAAGAACTGACTCACCTTGGACATACTGCAGATCGAGAGGGTGATTGTCGAGAATATGGGTAACCCATTGGATGGGGAGACTCTTCGGAGTCGCATGATTCATCGATTCATGGCCACGAGTCGCATCGCACGGTCTCACTTCCTTTCCACCGTACATCCATGCAGTGAGTCGGAGGCATATCTCGACGCATCTCTCGACGGCTTCAAAAGGGAAGTTATTGACACTCGTGTCACGAGAGAAGAGGCGCAGCGTAGAATCTTCATGAAGAACCTGGGGATCGACTGGAGAGGTGCCTTGAGGCAACCCAAAAATGAGTGGTTCAGCAAGTGAAAGATGGTGAAGGAACCGCGCATATGGTTTGTCCTTCCCCCTCCCCATGTCGTTTGCTGCCACAACGCTGGCGATGCAGTGATCCACTGAAGTGAAGTTTGTGTGCGAGAATGCCCCGTGCTTAACTTCAAGTATTCCTTGAATCGCGTCGTAAAGAGGGATGGGACGCTTGGAAAACGTTTGAGCGGCTCCTTCCCGTCGACAATGGAGCTTCATATAATCGAGGTCTCTTTGAAAGAGCCATGCCACACAGTGCTCCAGCCAAGTGTCCTTGCGTTTGTTGCGGAATAAAATTCTTGTGCCGCGAGGCATTGGCTCCCACCAATCTGCTCTTCCGTCATCGGATGTGAGATTTTCGGGGTCGATCTTGAGAGAGCTCTCGAAAGAGGTCTTGAAAANTCTTCATGATGGCGTGTACGAGAGAAGAAAGGAGGTGATGAAAGGCCCAAGCCTGAGGAGACTTATATGGACATGGGGACCGGGGCTTTTGTCCGGGCGTCCATGGCAGAAAGAGGAGAAGATTTTGAAGAGTTGGTAGAATCGTTGTGGCGACCAAGAAGAGCAGTGTCAGCCAAATCGCGACAGCTACCCAAATTGCAACCGTGCGGTTGAGATTGAACAGAAGCTCATTGAGCCCTACGAGGAATAGGACAAGAGCAACCTGCAGGAGCAAAGGAAGCATGGTGAAGATTTGAGGAACCCACCACTTATCCAGGGCTTCCGCCTGCATTTGATGCAGAGAGAAGGCAACTTGGGGTTCAAGGTTGCCGTACGGCCGCTGATGCTCTCGTAGCCATTGGAGGGATACGATACCAATCAGGACTGTGACTAGGCTAAACACCAAGCTAAGGAGCCATAGTGTATTGATTCGGATGCTGGCGTCTTCTGAAAGTGAGAAAACGTCTTTTGAAGCTTGTGAAAGCTGTTCATCAGCCATCTTGGCCAGCAGGAGGGGGAGAATGGCCTCGATGGGATCCGTTCGTAAGGTCTTTTGCGATTCGATGATGAAGGCCGTGACAACAGCCGAGAAGAGACCTGCCTATATTCCTATTAGCGGGCGACAACATGATGAGGTAAAGGTGAATTACGAATATCAAAATGTTCTGCACTTCTTCCTTCCATGAGTTACAACGCGCTTGGTCCTTCTGCTGCAGAGGTTGCAAAAGCTTGGTCCAAGGATCCTCCTCAGGCTTTGGAAGGGGACGCTTGTATGAGCCTCCGCACTCCCAAGGCTAGAAGGTGGATTAGATATTTACAGGTGGGGCATAACGTAGTGGGGTCTAACCTTATTGTCTGTATTGATTTCTGGGTGCATACCACGGGCAGTCTCCGGAGATTCCGACATCTTGCTGAGACGAAGTAGAACTTGAAAGAAAGGGGGTTTTTTGGCGTGCCTTAACGAGTAACGCCTCAGGCCGCAAGCTCAGGCGTCATTGACCTGCATGTCAGTTTTATATATGCTGCGAAATTGAGTCTGTCGATGCAGCAGACAGCCACTGTCCTCGTGTCCTCCCTTGGAGTTGCCCTCCACTGATCGAGCGCTCAACGCGCTCGCCAGCATTGAGAGACTTAAATCCGAAGGAAGGGTGCAAAATGGACAGGCCCACGTACTATGGAATGTTCTGTTGAGTCGGAAGAAAGCAAGGTTGAATTGTGATCCGAATAACTGGATTTGGCGGTATTTGGACTAGGCGGGATGTCAGTGGCAGACCGACTTTGAACACATGCTGAGGAGTCTAGACCAGTGACCGTCGCTCTATGAGCGCAAGCGAACTCGATAGGCCACCCCTCATTCTCCGGCTGGTCAAGAGTCTATGAGGAACCGATGACACCAAGATAAGCAGACTCCTGGTCTATACTGGGGCTCTCTTTCCTCCTTCGCTCATTGCTGTCGCCCATGGGAGCCAGCATTGGTACACAGAACGCAATGCCGACAGAGTGATATCATCCCAGGGGATGTGATATTACTGGCAACTTGAAGACTGCCACCGTCTGCCATTGGGGAATGAGAACCGGGACAACGGTATTTTGATTGAATTAGGCGCTCTCGTCAGTGGTTTATGCGCTACTGAGTCGCATTCCTTCGCCAAGGACCAATAGGGTATCGCACTGCACGTACGCGCCTCACCCAGGCTCATAGCAGCCTTTATCATTAATACACGAGGTACAAGGATCACCCTATTCGGGAAGAGGAACATAGCGAGAACATGCTGAATACATGCTTCAGCACCACGTTCGTGATTCACAAATAAGATGCATAGCATCCCGGTGAACCCATGACGGGGCTCGCAGTGCGTTTCTTTAACCGTGCCAGTCGTGAGGCTGACTAAAGGGTCCTCACCTTGGAGTTGCTCCTTTGTCTTGCTTTCACGTCGACTTCAATGATGGCGTCTGGTTCTCCCTCCAGAGCAACAGCACGACTCGAATACACAGCCTTAAATAGTAGCTCCGGTGTGGTCGTCCTGTAGGTATTACACTCAGATAAAATGCGACTGTCCCTGATCCTACAAAAATCCACAGGTTAATGGGGGAGACGGGTGTAGGGAAAAGCCATGTACGTATTCTGAATTATCCCTTGGGATTCAGCCTTGGGAATCTGACGCCAGTATCAGTTCATCAACGTCGCCGCAGGGAAAGAACTAGCTCCTGTATGCGACGATTTAACTCACAAAGACGACACTATCCGGCATTTCATCCTCAGAAATCCCCATATCCAGGATCCTGGAGATCCTAAGGCCTCGCTCATTCTCATCGATACTCCTGGACTGGACAACTATTACGCTCATGCGAACGACCTCATGATTCTGGAGAACATTCGTAGCTGGATAACCGATCGGTACGAGTATATGAATTCAGACTATGAAGACCCCACTTACCTGTTTGTTCGCGTGAAGATGCAGCAGCGATGTTAAATTTGGGGGAATCCTCTATCTCCACGATATTACTCAAGATCGCGGAGCATTGGCTTATCAAAGCCGAACCTGGCCTATCGTGCACTTCGCCCATCCCGAGCCTCTGAAGCACTTACTGTTGGCTACCGGCAAATGGGATCGACAGCTGCCTGGAGAGAACTTCGAGCGGCGGGAGAAAGAGTTGGTAGCGACTGTTTGGAAACAGCTGCTAGCTAAAGGGGCAAAGTCGCATCGATTTCTCAATACGCAGGAGTCAGCATGGATGATCCTCGGTGAACTGCTCCAGATGGAACCGTTGCAAGTTCACGTGTTGCAGAAGGACCTGAAGAAGATACAAGAGACTCTGCCTAAGAAGAAGAAAAATGGGCTAAGGGGGACGCTTCGAGGATTCTTTTCTAAAGTGAGTTCGTCAACCTTGCCTCAAGTGCCACCGAGATAGACCACTGACGGACGTACCTATTCAGCTGTTTTCGTGATCTGGGACAGAAATCGTTGTTGACATTCCTTTGCTTGTTCAATCGGTACGAAGCATTGCATGCACATATGATTTTTTCTCGTACATCTGTCGTAGTATTATTGAGTATTTAACTGTTCGCCACGGAAATAAAGTGAAAGGACCATACTGGCACACTCCATGCCCCAATCAGCTATTGCACAGCTCCGGGATAAAACTTTTGAATTGTCGACGCTCGGGGCATTTTCTTCAGCGTCCGACATCCAGTCGTCGGTGAATATGAATGACGGACGTTTGCTAAACAGTGAGGCGCATGCATGAGAGTCTTGAGCCGTTCCGCTGAGTGCTGAACACTTGCAATGAGGTTGGGTGGGATGGGGCAGCAGGCAGGTGTCGAGTTTGATACGCTGAAACGCCTGACTTGTTCTACGCTGTAGTCCAGGCCAAACGAGTGGTAGATTTGTTGTTAGCCTCTTGGGTGGGCGTTATCGTCAGGCGGTAGCTTCCGCAGTGCTCGAGTCCTTGACCTTGAACCAACAAGTAGGTATAAACACCCCGGGCAGGTGACAATGCATCAGGTACCCTCTTTGGACCGGGAAGCATCTAACCCGTGCGACGGCGCTCGGTGTGAAGGCGATCTCGGGACAGGGGAACATACAGGTGAGGATAGTGAGCTGAATCCGTTGGGTTCTTGCGAGATAGACTGGTAACCAGCCGGAGAATGACGATTCTCGCCTAAAGGCCTGCGATGCAGGAGAACCGGTCTACTTGCGAGATAAGGTCACGAAGGTTAACTCGTAGGCCAAATTAGCAAGCATCAGGAGGTTCAAAAAGGGATGAAGGGAGTCCAAAAGCGCTGAGCAAGCGGTGTATTACGACTTCCGATTCTGGCACTTGCCTGTACATCGGAGGGCCATTGCAACCGTTCCTGCCACCAGAATGCATCATAGCCAGCATAATCGAAGAGTTGAGCTGATTAGGATAAATGGGATACTGATATCGATCGGAGGAATGTCATCGGTGACCGGTTAGTTTGAAACTGTGTTTGGCGACACACACACACACACGTACGTCCTATCTCTCGTTCTTCCTCCCAAGCCCTTTTGCGAGTTGGTGCATACAGCATGATGCCGACTTCGTTCAAGTCTATATAGACGGAAGCATTGTCGCGATATGATTGGTTCGAGTGGTACTAAGACTGTCCGAATCAATTAGTAAGTGAGAGCCAGGACAACGGTATTTGATCTCATTAAGCGCTCTGGTAACTGGCTCATCTGGTAACGTTTCCTCGTCTGTTCCGAGTCCTTCTATAGGAACCAATATGGTACCGCGGCTGTGCATGCACAGAGGCACCGCCCAGATGCATGCCATTCTTTGTCAGTGTCGGAATCATTTAAAGCACCCTCACCCTGCAGTTGCTCCTTTACCCTCCTCAAGTTTCACGTCCACTTCCATAATGGCGTCTAATGCCCCCTCCATAGCCACAGCACCATCCAAATATAGAACCTTGAAGAGTGGTGTGGTTGTCCTGTGTGTTTTACACTTAAATAAAATTCAATTGTCACTGACCCTATCCTAATGCATAGGCTGATGGGAGAGACTGGAGGAGGCAAAAGCAATGTACGTATTCTGACTCATACTCTGGAGGTTCAACCTAGGGAAATTGACGAGAGTATCATCCCAGTTTATCAACGTCGCCGCAGGGGGAAAAGACCTAGCAACTGTCTGCCATGAACAAGATAACAAAGATAACACCATCCAGCATTTCGTCCTCAGAAATCCAAATATCCAGGATCCTAAAGATCCTAGGGCCTGGCTGATCCTTGTCGATACTCCTGGACTGAACAAGGATCGAGTGAACGACCTCGTGACTATACAGAGCATCTGGAGCTGGATGAACTCTCAGTACGTGTATCTGAATTCAGACCGTAAATATACCACTTACTTGTTTGTTCGCGTAAAGATGCAGCAGCAAAGTTGAATTCGGGGGAATCCTCTATCTCCACGATATTTCCAAAGATCGCGGGGGATCACCGAACGAAATCTCGGCCGTCGTACGCCTCGCCGTCCGTGACGCGCTTCGGAAGCATATACTATTGGCTACCAGCAAAAGGGGGNCATGTAGTGGACTACGAGAAGCGGCAGAAATTTTTGGAAGAGAATACTTGGGAACAGCTGCTGGCTCAAGGGGCAAAGTCAGATCAATTCGACAATACAGAGCAGTCAGCATGGACGATCCTCAATAAAATGCTCCAGACAGCACCGTTGCGGGTTAGCGTGTTGCTGGAGGTGCTGAAGAAGTTACAAGAGCCTCTGTCTAAGAAGAGGAAAAATTGGGTACCGCCGGCGATCCAAGGACTCTTTTCTAAAGTGGGTTCTTCGACCTTGCTTCAGGTATCACCGATATATGCTACTGATGGACGTGCCTATTCAGCTGTCTGCATGATCCGAGGCGGAATTCGCTGCTGACGTCCCTCTACTCGTTCAATAGGAACGATGCCTGCAAAGCTATATTTCTCTGGTATATCCGTCTTAGTATTATTGAGTACTTGACTGTTCACCATGTAAAGTTAAATGACTATTCTGGCACACTCCCCGCCCAATTCACTATCGCACAACGGGGTAAAACTTTGAGATTATTGATGCCAGAAGCATATTCTTCAGCGTCTGACATCCAATCGACGGTGAATATGATCTGAATGATGGAGTTGACTGAGCAGCGGGGCAACATTTTCTGGGCTATGCTAGGCGCTTAAGTCTTTTCATTCCGTACCACTGTAAATTCGGGCTTGCCACGCAGGACGAGGCAGTCTGGTTACGGTCATAGACGAGGATGCTTTCAGTCAAAGCTTATGCGTCTGGCTTAGGAGCAGTAACCTCGATGGATATTTCGCAATCC
This sequence comes from Candolleomyces eurysporus, assembly GCA_027579435.1. Lineage (NCBI taxonomy): Eukaryota > Fungi > Basidiomycota > Agaricomycetes > Agaricales > Psathyrellaceae > Candolleomyces > Candolleomyces eurysporus. The sequence continues at coordinate 18,225 of JANBPK010001249.1, read as the reverse complement.
TTCTCGATTGACGCAGTCGCAACTGGGCCAATCGAACCTGTTCGGTTGTTGATGCCTTTTGATTGAAGATGCCGTGCAGCAGGACAGGCAAATTTGGTCGTCGAAGGAGCGAAATAAACTATCCAGCAAGAATTTAGAGTAGAGTACTCGTTAGAAAGGAGCAGTTATTTTTCACCGGACGACTTACCGTGGTTTGTGTTGAGTGGGAGAAAATAAACGGCAGCCTCCAAAAGGCTTCCCGGTTCTGACCGCTAACATGTTTCATACGCCTGCAATGCTTGGGATGGAATGCTGTTCTTCGATAGAATCGACGCAACAGTATCCTCGTTTTTATCTCCAGTCCTCCACCTCCCAAGTACGCTGCTGGACGATGAAGTGCCCAAGCTTTTCGCCCGTACCAGAGGATTCACCCAAAGTCCGAACATCGGTGAACCCGTATTCCTGATAGTGTTGTTAACTAAACTGCACAGCGGCAGCTCTCGCTTCGCCAGGGTTTCTGCCAGGCTGTCGCAAAAACGCGAACGCTTGCTGGTGATGACATCCCCTCGTAGGTCATGTAGCTTTGCACTTACCGAGTATTCAAGCAAGAGGTCAATGTTCGTGGTTGTTGGCCGAAGGACTCGGGCGCGTTTCACCTCGTACACTTTCTCTTAAAGCACGATTCCATAGTCATTGTCAGTAGATGGCTCTTTGAACAGGAGAGTTGGTCAAGGTTGGGTCAAGGCGTCATGGAAGTTTAGGAAAACCGAACGTGATCCGAATAGGGGATTATCGATTATCACCCGTCCGCATAACGCCGATCAACTATTGATGGCTTGAAGCCAAACAGCTACTCAACGTTCAACACTTACCACCACACACCCCTTATTCGTAGGCTTTACGGCCCATCATGCATCACCAACCTCCGAATCATGAATGTCAGTTTCAAAATGGATAAGCCCATACACTCTCTGTGAGTACCCAACCGAATCGTGGCTGAAAATGCTAATAAATTGTTCTGTTCAGTTTTGCTGGTGCAACAGTGAACGTTGCTTTCTTTCGTGCCCATGAGCTCTAGAATGGCAGATTTATCACATATTCTACCGAGTTTGTGAAGACGAGATCTCAGTTCGGTGGGGAGGTACGTTGCGCTTGTCCCGAGAGCAGGGGAGAGATTCTCAAGAAGTGCTGCATTAGAAAGAAGGTCCAATAGCAATCATCAAGGATACAGTCAAACAACGCGGAATTACTGGTCTATACTCTGGATGTACTGCGCTTGTGATTGGGAACTCGGCGAAGTCTGGGGTCCGGGTCTTTAACATATGACTACCACAGGCACAAGCTGTCGGATTCTCAGGTGCTTGATGTCACCTGAAGAGGCCAAGATAGGCTTATAACCATCGCACAGGGTAAATTCAGTGCTCCACGAAGACTTTTGGGTCAGTCTGTTCATTCAGCTTTCCGTCTGGCCTTGAACTCACGAAGACCTCCTTTCCAGCTGGTTTAGGAGCGGGCATGATGGAGGCAATATTCGCAGTCACACCTTCAGAAACGATCAAGTTCGTGAAATTTACATTTCCTCGCCGTAGATTCGAAGTCTGATTTCGGTATCTTAGGACCAGACTCATCGACGATGCTAAACGCCCCAACCCGCAATACCGGGGCCTCATACACGGACTTCGATCATCAAACAAGAGGGCAGTCTTTGGATCTACCGCGGCCTTTTCCCTGTCGTACGTCTTTTGGTAAACATACGTAGCCATCTAGCCTCATATTTTCCGCTAGATGTTGCGTCAAGGGGCCAACTCCGCTGTTCGCTTCACCACTTATGCCACTCTAAGCAACTTGTGGTGCAGGGAACGGCACGGCCAGGCCAGCCTCTGCCATCTGCCATTACGTTTGGTGTTGGTGGAATCGCGGGCCTCGTCACTGTTTATACCGCCATGCCACTTGAGTGAGACCTCTGCTCCATCACGCAGAGCTTATTTGGCTGATTCGTGGTCAGTGTCATTGGAACGAGGATGCAAGCGCTTGATGCCAGGGCTCAGTATCGCAATTCCTTCCACTGTACCTGTTGTATTTTTACGGAGGGGATTAGACAATTCTGGACTGGAACAAGGCCTCGGCTAGCACGTCTTGTGGTGCGTACCATCGAGTTTTAGGACGGTTCATTACTGAAGCTTTTTNGGCGGCCGAGTGGAGGTATTGTTTTCACAATCTACGAAAACATGAAGATGATTGCATGAATGTGCGCTTCCTAGGAATTATTACAATGCTGTATGTGCGCCCTGCCACCATCTCCTTTTGTCTTCCAAACGCACACCTGACATTGCGCAGACTCTTAGAGTAATGGAGTCATCTGCCGTTCTTTCCAGGCTCGTTATCAACATCTCCGGACTGCGATACCGCCAACGATGGAAGCTGAGGTTCCAAGGTTCGTTTCACAAAAACGGTTGAATGATTGCTATGCTTGTCGATTTTCAGATCTTGGAATAAACTCGTCTCAGAAATGGGCCTGGAACGAGCTTGACCCAATCATCTCGATTCTCAAATCCTCGATGAAATTCGTGATCCGTCAAACTTGGGTAGGATCTTTCACGAGTCCCTCTTCTCTGAGAGCCTATAGCCCTACTCCTTCTAGCAGTAGTTTCCTGCTCAGGCACTCGCGGCTAACAGCCTTGCCACCAGCCTACTTATCGGTCCTGGAGGTTCAGGTTGCGCGCTCGGACTGTGTTAGCCAACATTGAACAAGCGACGACTGAAAATCTCAAAATCTCGAAGATCTCGTGTTTTCCGCAAGGTTTTCCTACCAGAGGTGAGCCAGCAGTACATCGCATCTTGGCGCTGATGACCGGGGCAGTGCGCACGACTTTACACCAATCTAGCATTCACCCGTTAATTTGCGCGCTTTGCGCATCGTACTAGTCGGTTCTGCTGTGCACGTCACCTAAAAGGCTGTTACTACGAAGGAGGGAAGCCCCTTGACCTCGAGTTGAGTTAGCCCCCAATACTCCAATCCGAACCTTGAGCTTGAACGCGACACGCGCATGGTCTACTAAGTATATTCAACTCTCGGAGGTTATAACTATTGCTGTACTCTAGTAGTAGCCGATTGAGGACGGGCGCAGCAGCCATATACATTTCCATTGGCTACTGTATCGTTCCGCAGCCTGATATAAATCGTGGCCGTTACTGAATTGCGGATGCGATGCAGCGCTCGCGTCCATTTACCCATTTTCAATTGGCTGGGTATGTTCACCTCTTCTAGAGTTAATATTGATAGTATGAGGCAGGGTGTGGCTGACGCCCTTCATCCATCTCATTGGTCGTTAGCTGGCTGTTTTCTATCACATCAGTCACTGCTTCTCAGGGGCAGTGAGAAAACAACGAGGGAACATCGTTGTCGTCGATAGCAAACATTATCAAAGTGAGTGCGTCTGCACTCCGTCACTGTTGTTTGCTCGCCTGGAAGCGCCTCTGAACCATTTTGGTGAAGAAACATGAGGACAGAGGTTTCGTTTAAAGGATATCTCCCGTTTTGACAGGGACATATATATGGTGTGACATCCCCATTGCTCAATCGTCGCACACCAAGTTTCCAACCTACCCAAAGTCCTCACTCCTGTCTTCGCGATGTTGGAACCCTCACCGACTCCCCATGATAAGGACCAAGGGACTCAATTCGAGGATCCTCCGACAAACAAAGAGAAGGTTAAGGTTTGACGGCACTACCTTTATGATCTGGCTGTAAAGGTCTCTCATGGAGTTTTCAGCCTTGGGGATGCGGAAGTCCGGAATACAAGTCACACCTTCCAAAGCCGAAGGAAGATCCATGGACCCAGCTATTAGAGCCTCGGCAGGAGAAAGACACGGCGCGCTGCAAAGCATGGAAGGAAGAAGTGCACCACCTTTTGGTATTCGTAAGTGTCCTATTTCTCTATCTATATCCCAATCGCTTAAACCCCCGTAGGCTGGTCTTTTCTCAGCTGTCGTTACGGCTTTCCTTGTCGAGTCTCAGAAAGCTTTGCGCACGGATCCAGTCGAGGCCATTCTACTGCTGATGCTAACAAAAATTGGCGAGGCGCAAGCTTCACAAATTTCAAGCAGCATCTTCTCGCCCCCAAAGGACGTCAGCGTCCGCATCAATACTCTGTGGTTCCTGAGTTTGGTTCTCAGCTTGGTCACGGTCCTCATCGGCACCGTATCGCTTCAATGGCTACGAGAGCATCAGCGACCGTATGCCGACCTCGAACCTCAAATCGCCTTTTCTCTACATCAAATGCAAGTGGAATCCCTGGACAAGTGGTGGGTTCCCCATATATTCACCATGCTTCCTTTGCTTCTGCAAGCCGCTCTGATCCTATTCCTCATTGGGCTGAGTGAGCTCCTGTTCAATCTAAACCGCACGGTTGCCATTTGGGTAGCCATCGCAATCGGATTGGCCCTCTTTTTCCTGGGTACCACAACGGTTCTACCCACCCTACAAAATCTCTACCTCTTCCTCCCATGGCGAATGGCAGCAGAGCCCCACTCCCCATGCCCGTACAAGTCTCCCCAAGCTTGGGCTTTTCACCGTCTTCTTTCCCCTTTGGTGAGGGTCGTCATGAAGGTATTTGGTGCCGATTTTGCCAAGTATCTCAAGATCGACCCTGCAAATCTCACCTCCAGGAGTGAAATGGCAGATTGGTGGGAGTCAATGCCCCGCGGTGCCATGCTACTCTTCCGCAACAAACTGAAGGACACCTGGCTCGAGCACTCTGTGGCATGGCTCTTTCAACGGGACCTCGACTACATGAAGCTCGATACTCAAGATAATGGCGCAGCCCGAACGCTTTCCCACCGTCCTATTCCTCTATACGACGCGATCCAGGGGATACTGGAAGCCAAACATGCCGCCTTCTCGCACATCCACCTCACTGCGGTAGATCACTGCATCGCTAGTGTTGTGGTCGCGAATTCCATGGGAGTGGAAAAGCCATATGCACCGTTCCTACACCGTCTTTCACTTGCTCAACCACTCAGCTTTGGCTTGCCCCCGGAATTCAAACCTTCCCCAGAAGATCATAACGTTCTCCAAGAGGACGCGACGCTGCGTCTCTTCTCTCGTGGCACGAGTTTTGAAAACTCTTCTCCTGAAGCTATTGGGCGATGCGTCGAGATATGCGTTCGACTGACTGCGTGGATGTACGGTGGACAGGCAGTGAAAAGGTGTCCGACTACTACTCGTCTGGACCAGGAACCTCTGGACCGTGCGTATCAGAGGCTTCCGATCCAATTAGTAGCTTATGCGCTTGGCAAGCGTCGGCTAGATTCAGAGTATACCCAACGTGCGTCTTTTCTTGCTTTTTTCTCTATTGCACTAACATCGGGGCTTTTCCTGCAGAGATACGCCAACAGACTCGCATGATTGTGCTCGGTTTTTTCGAGCGCGCGGAGCCCTGCAGTTATCCTCCAGACGATCAGGGGAACGGCCTCGATACCAACGAACGTCGGTTCCTATCACATGCAGCGAAGATTCTAACCAGCGGCGATGATTCTGATATCTGCGACGAGATTCTGGAGCGCATCCACATCCGTCCCAGGGACGATGTGTACCAGGCAGCGTATGTATTTTGTCATGCGATCCTGGCACGCGGGGTTGGAAGTGTCACTCCATCCTCTCTTCGACGGTTTATCAAAGCCCTTTACAATTACGAAAATTCAAGGAATCCTCCGGGTTCGAAAACACGGGCGGTGGGACTCAAGCGCTTAATATTTCACCCCAATGAAGATTGGACGAAGTTTATCCGCAGAGCGCGGGGCCTTGGCATCAAACTCGACCATGCTGACGAGACGGTTGGCGATAACGACACCTCGCGCGCCGCTCTGGACAATGGAGTAGAACAGCCAGCGCATACCGTAGTCGACATTCTCCCACCTCAATCGCTAGCATAATTCCGAATGAGCCATATTTTTACGCTTTTCTTCTCTATTTGTCCATGCAACGTCCCTCCCTATGCAACGATTGGAACCTTATTTTTGGTTATAATAAGATGGCCCTTACCTGTACTTATTCTGATAATCCTAGAATTCAGCCAGAACCCGTTTACCTGTATCCTTCCTCTGGGCGACCCGGCTACCATTAGTATTTCTTCTCCCTGACTCGACGGCCCAGGCCTCTCCTTGGAATTCCTTGCTCCTCTACTCCAGCATTACATTCGTGGGATAGCATTCAGTCCACTTCATGGTATTTGCTTTTGACGATATTGAAACCTTCCAAGGTAAATTCCAGCTCGGAGGGCCATACTTGATCACGGTGCTAGGAGTCTAGGACGTTCTATGTATCATTGGGCCCACTGGATCTCCGGGAAAGTCTTCGGTTTGGGTGCTGGGATTGGTGGCCCAGAAGGGAGGAATCTCGCTAGTTATTATTCCGCAGACCATCCTGGGACTGTAGGGTGAATTTTTGTCTTGACCGACACGGTCGTCGCAGAAAGAAGAGCAGCAGCATTCTTGCTGAACGGATCATCCGGTGCTTTGTCCGTCATGAAACTCGCCTCCCTTGCGCATACTGTGGCTGCGCTGTTAATGACCCAATCGTCGTCCTCACTTTCCTTGTATCTTTGTCACCTTTTCATTCCGACAGAGCTCCATAATCGGGATGCAGAATGTTCACCAAGAAATACCCGCTACTGAAGTAGCAGGCAGGTCTCCGAAGGTCCAGGGTATACCATCAGTGTCGCTAGATGGCAGCTCCGGATGACTAGAACGGGGCGAATAGTACTGGGCTGGTAGACTGAAGACCTGGAAATCTTTAACATCGTCATCAAACGGTAGCCCGGCCTTCAGCGACGAGTGTTGCACGGATTCATGGTGGACGGAGAGTGTAAGATGCAGATTCAAGACGGTGTTAAGATACATCGATGCCGTCGTTCGTTTAAGAATTACACAAGGGCGCGACTGCTAGTACCAAGCCCATACCGTAATGTAGACCAGGAGATGCGCGATGCGATTGCATTCTGCTTGTGCGGTAGAGATTATTTAGACATATGTAGAGGTCCGTTGTAGTATCAGGCCCTCAGGGGGCAGTATTCTATTTGAGATCAAAAATTGAGTATGAATCACGATGAATTGAAGGCCAAAGGTCTATCGTACTAAGGCGCTGGAAATGGCGAAAACACAAAGGATTCGCATGAAAGGTACCAAAATCATCGCAAAACTGCTTGAACCCAAGCGAATGTTCTTGAGCGTGAGAGTCACTTCTTGGATTTATTGATCTAGTAAGTAACGACTGAGATGAGAGATACTGGACTCGGAGTTAGACGATGGAACGTGCCTTCCGCCTCCAGTTGAAAAGGAAAGAGAAAAATCCCTTCCTCTTCCCTTCCTCTTCTCTCTTGGGAGGTTCTTCCCGAATGTGACCCAGCTGCAAAATCCGATCCAAGTCCCTCTGAAATACACATAACTCGAGTGGCGTGCGGACAAGCAATTTAGACAGGACTGTCCAAGCTGAGTCCGTCGTGCCGAGGAACCGTTCGACCTGGACACCCTTCTTAATTTGATTGCTCCATACGTTGGTCTTCAGCTGGTGCTCTCTCTGCTCGAATACGGCCGGGCGTGACTCGGATATACAGTCCCATTTGACCGTGGCCAGTAACAAGTGACGAAGTGGTTCTGGGTGTTTAAGATAACCAGCTGGCCATGTGCGCCCGTACTGCGAAGCGCCCCGATCTTGAGTGATATCGTGGATGTAAATTACGCCTCCCAACTTCGCATCGTAAGTACATCTAGAGTTTCGTGTTTAGTCAATAGGCTTAAGCCCGAAAACGCTGTGCCGACTCGCCTGTTTGTTAGCCATTCACCAATCTTACGGAGTATGTCGGCATCGCTCCAAGTTCGATGGTAATTGTCAAAACCAGGGGTATCGACGAGAATCAGCGAAGAGCTCGGGTCGCTGGGGTTGTTCAGGAAGAAATGTCTAACGGGTAAATCTAACTCATCAGCGGCCAACGTATCGGCAACCGGGGCAATATTTTTTCCAGCAGCAACATTAATGAACTGAAGATCGTCGACCTGGGATTGAACAAGACGAGCTGTAGAACGTCGGACTAGCAGTACTGACATGGCTTTTCCCTGCTCCAGTCTGGCCGAGCAATCTACAGAAACGAGATCTTTATCAGGCGAACTCCTTCTGCGACCACAGGCTGAACGGACTTACAAGATGACGGTTCCCGAATCTCTGTTGATAGTAATACTGTCGTCTGAGCCAGGACCCGGCGGAGTGGGTATACTAGGAGCTGCCATGATCATTATTGTGCTAGTAGAGGTCAGAGTGTATTCTATGTATACTCGTTACAGAATCCGCGGCGTCAAGTCGGCGTCTCACGGGATTTTTCGCCATGCCTTCTCAACGTTCCGTGCCAACATGGCAGCCGCGTGTTGATTTATAGACTCTGTTAATCAGATGAAGTTCCGGGGCTATGGTCAGGAGAAGCAGCAGAAAACCAGACTGCCACGTTCCAAACAGGCAGGCATGTTCTAAATGAGCGGCGATGTGTACGATTTGACCAAAAATGCCATTGGGATCGCGAACCATTTTGTCACATCTTGGCACATCTTGGCGTTCTCCCCCAGATCACGATTCGCGACCACGTCCTGGTTCAGCATTTACCACTCGCACTACCAGCCTGATTTACAATACGGATCCCACACCATAGGGGCGCAATAAATGGGAAATATAATACATTTTCAGGCGCACCAGTAGTCACTTGCGAACTCGACTGCTCTTGAACAAACCCAGAATACCAAAAAGCCGGTCGAGGACTTTGCTGTGGTTTTCAGTTTCCTGAAGGGGATGATGATGGTTTTGGTGTTGCTGAAGATGAGCCAACCCCTTTTCGATGTCAAGCTCCTGGCCATTCTCAAGAGCAGGGAGAAAGTCGTTGACGATGGCCCAAGCATCTTCTTTGGTTCGGAATGCGCGCACCTGTGACCCTGCCGTAAGGATACGGCGCCAGCGCTTCGTTAATTCCTGGTGCCGATGCTCCCCTCTGTCCCCGCTGAATTTCCACTTGGTGGTCGCGATAATCAACTGCTTATAAAGACTAGAGCCTAGAGAGCGATCTAACGCCTTCAATTCGTGCTCTGCAATGCCTTGATACGTATCGGCACTGATATCGTGGAGGTAAATGACACCTCCACGACACTTCCCGCTGGGGAACCTATCGGTATTGGGAAGCCACAGATTCGGAACAGAAGAGAACACAAGACTTACGACCGTTTGAGCCAGTCAAGAATTTCTTGCAGGACATGGGCGTCCGGCTTGTAAGGGCTATCGAATCCTGGCGTGTCTACGAAAATGAGTCGGGATCCCTTGTGATCAATCGCGGCGTGCCCGACATGCTTCGTGCAAACTTCAACTGAGTCATCATTACCGACCGCCATAGGGTCAGATTCAGGAAAGAAAGCGTTAATGAACTAGAAAATAAATCGCCTCATCGTTCAATTGCAAGAAACTGAAAGTGCGTACGGTGCTCCTCCCAGACCCTACGACGCCTGTAACGCTATTGAAGGTTGGTAAAATGCTCGAATGCGGAAAGGTCTCCGATACGTACAGAAGAACGATGTCAGAGCTTTGAAATTCAAGTTCAGGCATCTTTGAGTCCCGGACAAAGCAACTATCTGTGCTAGAGAGTTGTCTTCTGCTAGTAAAACGACTTCAGCTTTTAAGGTGACACTCAGTTGGTCGGTCTGGCACGAAGTTTCCCGTTTTGCGGACGCTGCGCTGGGTATGACAGGTAACGCAATCTACGATCCGATGGCAGGCACCCTAATTCCATCCTTCTATATCGAGCGCTCAGAAGGGTGAAAACTCCCTGGAGATGAAAACTACGCTGTTAGATAAAGGGATCATCTACCGGACCTTGAACACGTTTTCAGCGAGTGTGATACGGGATAATGTTTAGGAAACCAACACCATGCCCCAACCCTATCCCGTGTTTTCCTAGTTTTGAGGGTGATAGTCTGAAATTCAATCACAGTTCCCATTTACTCTCACTTGTCCCACGCACTGCCGGGATCCAACTTTTCTGTGGTCTGCAAGATGCGTGCAAAACGGATCCAAAAAATCTCCAGTTCTGAAAAACCTCTTGCAATGCGCAAAAGACAATTATTTGCGTATTGCCGCCCGCAAAACGCCAGATTCCGCAAATTGCAGGCTGAAAAAGACAAATAATTGCATTTTGCATCACATTTTGGCCCAATGCAGAATGGTATTGAAAATTTCTAATCAAAGGATGTGTTTTGCAACGATTTTGCCGAACGCAGAACAATTGGATCCCAGCAGTGACACTCAGTGAAAACGTTAGTCGGGTGTAGTCAGGCCAAGGTCAGAGCGTAGTCAGTCGGAAATGATGGCTGACTGCACCTGACTTTCTGTCGCGATTTCCGACTACAAGCTTTCTCCTATAGTCGGGCTTGTCCAAGATAGTCAGCACTAGTCAGCATGTTGGTCTCCCCCTCAATTTCATAGCATTTTTATTTAGTCAGGCACAGTCAGGCTTCAGTCAGCAGTTCAAAGATCAGATTTTTATTTTGGATTCAATCAATGGTAATGTAGATTTAAGAGCGCAGTAAAATAGGACTAGAGCGACTTAAAATTCAAATAGAGCCATGATACAACGGCGTGGGCTCAAGATATTCTTGAACAAGTAGGGCATATTAAAGGCCAGAAGAATAGATGGCTTTCTTGCCATGGCAGCCCTGGGAATAACATGAACACGTCAGTGCTCGTGTAAAGAAGGGTACGCTGTAATTACGGTCTCACCAAAGATATCAATTTTTTGAAGTCGTCGTTGGCTGGGATCTTGCCAGACATTGTGATGGCGTCAATGAGACCTTTAAGAATGTATCAGTGATTGGGTAAGGGCTTTGAATGATAATGGCAGTGGGTTACCTTGCTTTTTCAGCATCCCAATGTGTCCAGACAGAACAGGGATTGAGTTGTCAGTGATCCAAGTCTTCAGCTCATTGTTATGCAAGTTCTTGCATGAATGTCAGTGCAGGCGATGGCATTATCTAAGATATGAAGATGTGCCTTCAGAACATAGGTCTTGCCAACACCAAAAGTAAAGCCCTGGGGTTTTTGACCGGCAGCAGGCTACAATATTGAATGGTTGTTGATGAGCTGGCATGCTATGAAGAGTGTATGGTTGACGTACCTCTGGGACTTCAACTGTTTTTGCAAGTCCCAACAGCTTCTCAACAACACGTGCAAGATAAATGTCACTGAGATACAATGTGGGGTGGAGGCTACATTGAGTGCAGATCTGCACAGCAATGCGGTGTGTCTTGATAGAGGCAGCGATGAGACAATACACCATGTCCACAGAACCAACAGCAGTCCATGACAGCAGGGCCAAGTCAATGGTAAGAGAACCAGCCGTAAATTGGTAATGGCCCCAGCTTGAGTTGGTGTTGTCAACTGAGATATTCGGGGAGTTGGGGTCAGCGTTATCAATGCAAGAGTAGAAGGTCTTGACATCAGACAAGGACTCAAGGTTGGGAACCTTCCTGGACATGTGCTTGAGCCTTTTAATGAGGTTGACGCCTTCTTTGATTGACAAGAATTCAGTGGCAAAAAGCTCTGCAAGGTTTCTGACTGTCACAATGTGGTCAATAGAAGTTGCAAAACATCAAAACTAAAGTGTATGTTCCGAGGCATTTTGATGACTCGGGTACATTGTTACCCTCGAGCCTCTGCCGCCAAGCTTTTGCAGTGATGATGAGCTTTAAGCTCCGCTGCTCAATTTGGTATGTCGTTCTCATGTGCATCGCCTTGAAGCCCCACGGGTCAAAATGCCTCGGAGAACTGCCATGCAAAGCATCGGCCCATTGACCACAGGTGTTTAGGGGACCCTGTCTTTTTATCTATAAAAATGGGGCACTTGCCTACCGGTCAAAATAATTAAGCCAAGGCAATAGCCCTGGCCTGTCCATCACAAATATGATTGTGGGGCCTGGCAATACCTGCGAACGTTGATGTTTGTTTGGCGTTGCTTGTTCTCACTTAAAATGAGCNGCGAATGTGTCCGGTACACTTTCCAAGCTCCACAGCTCATGTTTCATGACAGAAAATACATATTCAGCGGTTGTAAAGGAAAAGGAAGGAACTGGTAATAGGAAATTAAAATTGAATAATTTTAAGACATGGTTGATATGTGTATCTTGTGTTAGAGGCCAAGTTTCAAAAAGTTCTATCACCAGAATTTAGATTTAGAATGCAGGAAGCAAATGAGCACGCGTTTGAGGCAGTAGCACAAAGGATGCTCTTGGAATGTGTACCGCAAGCCTAACACCCCTATTGCAGGCCTACAACCGCGTCACTTCCCATTATGGACGTGTTTGATGGCATACAGAGGTGACGCGACGGGAGCAAGGCCTTACCCTGCACTCGAAAACGGGGCAAACAGGCTCAGTTGAGGCATAAGGTCTGTTCTTATTGAGCTCAGGATACACTATAACTAATATACATGGTTAGTTAGGTGATCCTGAGGATATTGGTACCCTCTAGTCACCAAATTAATGGCTCGACCCCGAATATTCGGGAGCAGAGCCAAGAAGCGAAGTCCTGCTCAGGAGCAGAACTTGCGCAAAGCAAACATATCAAGGCATGCAGACAAGGAAAACCAACCGCCCCCCGGGTCACGCAGAGTGGTGAATCCCAGGGAAACCGTACAAACAGTTCCGGCCTCAACAAAACCGGCCTCCGACTTCAAAACCCAGTACAATACCAAACGGAAAGCCCTTGCACGAGAGAAGAGGAAGGTCCAGAAGCTCCAGGACAGTCTGAACAACGCAAGAAGCACCTGCACAAAGTCAGTACAAGACTACAAGCTCCGGATTGCCCACTTGGAGACACGTAATGTCGTCCTGCAGCGGAGGAATCAAGAGCTCGAGACCCAGCTGAAGGCCGCAATTGGCRAAAGTCAACGATACAAAGCCACCCAAACATCCTTGAAGAAGGCTTTAAAGCGCCTTACTGCTTTGCTGAAATCGTATAAACACCAATCGAAGCTATCAAAAGCAAAATCACGCAYGAAGATAACCTCAAAAGGTGCCTATACAATGCAGGCTCGAGATCTTGCACGGCGACTTTTCATGGCCGGCTGCTCCCCAGAGAAGATCGGCATCCTCATTCAACACATTGCAGCTTCATTCGGAATCACAGTCCAGCGAACTATGTCAGCAAGGACGGTCCGTCGCTGTGTGCTTGAGAGCCTTGTCTCCTCGGATGTGCAGCTTGCCTACGAGATGACTATGACTCAAGGCTTCACTATCAGCCAAGACAGCACCTCAAATTGACACGTTAATTATCAAGCTCACCATATTGCACTGCCGGTTCCCGAATACATGGACGGAAAGATACACCTTGATCCGGCAGCTCAGCATGCAGTCCGACTACTTCGTGTCTCCTCAACCTGTGATCACTCGAGCAAAGAGTCAGCAGAATCATGGAAATCTCTCTTGAAGGAGATGGAGAATACGTACCACAGCTCTCCACTGGCAAAACGTTCCCCTCATCCCCAATTCACACTTCACTATGTTGCAGAGAAGCTCATGGGCATGAATACAGATCACGCAACTGCTGAGAAGGGTACTGCTGATCAGATGAAGGAATGGAAGAGGAATGAGATTGCCAAAGGGCTTGGAGGCGACGCACTTTCGAAATGGGATATCGACCAGCTAAAACGATTTCTCAACAAGCGAAAAGCAGCGCTCATTGAGAAACTCGGCGGTCATAGCATCTGGAATAGCTTCAATGACCTGACTCAGTCAGTTCATGAAGCAAACCTAATGCAGACTATCAAGGTGGAGCTCGGGACAACCGTTTACGAAAACCTACCTCCYGAAAGGCGGCGGATAATGGATCTGTTTATATGGGGCGGGTGTTGCATGCACAAGGATCAGAACAGCTTCAAGGGAGGGACCGACGCAATGGGGAAATTATGGGAGGAAAACGAGCTGCAACCTCTGATCCTTTTGGCCAACAAATTCAATGCAGCAAAAGTTCGAGAAGCACTTGATCCGAGCAAGCAGGGCCAGCCACTCACAGATGAGGAGGCAGCAGCCATTGAGGCAACCACAAGGGGAGGTGTCAAGACCACTGCTCTGGCCGGTACATTATTCAACAACAAAGACRACAAGAAGGGGTATGGGGACTCACACATTTACCACCTCATGGACGCCTACGGACTCAAACATTCGCACCGGTTTCCAGACACCAGCAACRTGCGATTCAATAGCTATGCAGAGGCCGCAGGAGAGCTGTTGAAGCGGCTTGAATTCTATCGCAAGTTTCTGGAGACCRTCAAATGGGGGAAATCTCAAGCTGGATGGACGAACATCGAGTTRAACCTTTTCAACGCTCTCCATGACCAACCCACACTCACCGAACTCGCCGTTATGGTGTTGTATTCACTCTCCATCACTCATCCCTATCTTCGGCTGGTTAGAGGACCTGGCACAGAGCAGACAAACCTGCTCAACCTTGGTCCCCTGCACACCCAGGTGCGAGATCACTGCCAAGCAGTGATCGACGATCCTGATCTCTTGATTTCGAAGGATGCAGTTTGCGGTACTGCTACGCTCGATGGAAAGAATGGGAAGATCCTGAAGCGTTCTCAGCAGTGCGCAGCCTCCAGACCAGTGGTCAAATTCCTCACCTACGAGCTGCGCTTGTCGCATTTTTCAAGGGTGCGCTGGTGACCTGGGTCCGCTTCAGCGCCGAGTTTGCACCTGGGGGCATTATCGATCAAGCTAGTGCCACGGAACGCGAACTTGCTTGGATGCCGTCAACCAACGACACAAACAAAGGAGCACTAGGCTCTTACCGGGTCTACATGCGTGGCAAGCCCTCGACAACCCTGCTCAATTACAACGCGCATGCAGTCATTCAGAAGAACAACACACTTGCATTTATGGATGCAGTGTTCACTGAAGAGGACTACCAGTACATACGGAGAGTTGCGAGGAAGTGGGATGCTGAAGGTCGCGAGAGACAGAGGCGAGAAGCTCAGGCGGCTTTCGAGAGAAGGCTGGCGGCGATGAAGCGTGAGAAAGCTGAAGAAGCTCGACGAAAGGAGGAAGCACGGCGGAATCGACTGTTAAAGCTCAAGATTATTTCAATGGAAGATGTCGGGACGCTCAAGGTTGATGCAATCGATGACCAGCTGGACGCCTTACGAGAGATATTCAACGATGACAGCATCCCGAAGGGGCACAGCAAGAAGGCTCGCGGTCTCAAAAATCAGAAAGCTATTCTCCTCAAGGAAGCACTGACTCAATATCTTCATCAAGGTCCCTCATCCTCTACATCTAACCTACAACCAGACAACGAAATCATCGTTGATTGTTGGGCCCAGGATGGTGATGAACTCGAGCAAGAGATGGAAATGGACGGTGAATGCGAGTGACAATATTACTCACAGATAATAAGTTACACAGTATCTAATGAATTCAATTGCTTAAAATAATACACTAATTTGTATACTTAATCATAATCCTTGATTCTCGACGTCCTCTGGATGTAAATTGAGCGATCTCATCGAAGGAGACTTGCGAGAGGCGATGGGACAGGATTTTGAGTGGCGGTGCTATTAGTCAGCGACCACCGCGCTAGCAGGGAATGCCTGGCCCCAATGATTGATTGGGATCAAGAAGTTGGTTGACAGATGGCGGATCTGTGCCATGGCAACTGACTCATTAAGAGGAGTTAAGAGGTGATTCACAACAGAAAACAAAACATAAGTCCCTTTGTGCTGTCTCTGTCCCTCATGTGTGCTCCTATAAGAAATGTGTAAAAATCAATAAAATTTAGAAAACAATCTACTACAGCACAAAAAATGGCCATCTGAGGGGGGCTTCCTTGACCTGTACCACCATCTTCAGGAAGTTTCCCACACATGTGGGAACAGGAAATCTCGGTCCTCACACGTCTAGAGTAACCAAAAGCACCTCACAATGAGAGACTACCCAACCTGCCCCCCCTCTCCACAATCAAAATACAATCAAAATACCCTCTCACAACACACTCAACACCCTCTCCCCCCCTCATCTCATCCCCCAAACCCAATCAACCCAAACACAATCCCACCATAGATGACAAGCATAAGTGCTAGCTATAATGACCCTGTCGGCTACAGGGTCATTCACTGAGAGAGAGAGAGAACACAGTGAGAATCAACTTGTTAGAAGTCTATTTGAGCGACAAGACGGGAAGGTACAGGAATCGATGCTTGGTATCTAGGATAGCACACATATGTGTAGGTGTATAGTGTAAGACAGTCTCACCAGTCTTACACTCTCCCCACCCCTAAAAANTAAACAAAAAAAAACAATCAAATGAAAGGGGTCTCGCAAAAAAAATGTCTGTAACGAAATTCAGGAACACCAGGCCAAGTAATACCACAAGAAGCCAAGGGGAAACCACAATGAGAATCAGGAATAGTACAGAAAAGGTGTTGTAAGAAGCCCAAGAGGAAATCAAACAGCAAGCCCAACCATCATTGGTAGCCAAAAAAAAGGRAAAAAAAAAGACAATTAAAGAATTAAACAAAATAAAACATGAAACCTTTAATCCTCATCTGAATCCCAAACACCAGACGTAATGACGCTCTCCCAGATAGCATCATCATCAAGCTCTTCCACATCCGAGTCTCCAACACAAACACCAGCCACAGCCACAGCTACAGATGCAGGCAGAATCCCACGCTCAGGATCACCAGGACATGTCTTTAAAGAGTGTGCAGTCCAACCAGATGGAGACAGTGTCTTCTGACAACAGTAACATCCCCCAGCATGCTTCAACTTGAGACGATCCTGCTCAGTGAGGGGAGGGAGCAAAGCGGATGAGGATGGGCCTCCAGGAACAGAGATAGACCTCTGGTGAACAGCCCCCTCCCCCAGCATTGAGCTCCAGGTTGATGCCATAAGGCTGATGAGCGAGTCAACCTTGATTCCGAGGCCTCTAAATGCCTCAGGTACTTGTACCCTGCAGTTTTAAATGCCAAGAAATACGGCTTCGAAGGCCCTGTGATTGTGTGACTGTACTGCTATTTATGTCTTCAACATAACCTTGCCCCCATGGTCACCACATCTTTACCTGCCCTTTGTTTAGGTTCAGAGAAAAATTGTAAAGTACAGATATAACTGAAAGGTGCATCTTAGAACCAGAGGCCTCGGAATATGCCGTGTGCAGCGACGGCCCACTACAAACAAGTGGTATCATACGCTAACCCAGAAACAGCACAAACCCGAAGCGAGAGCAAAGGGTTGCTGAAGAAGAGAAAGTGGTGTTTGAAGACAGTGTCAGAGACCTTGTAAGTACCACCAGCCAAGCCCAGGATACCACGTGCGCTTTGGAGGGCAGTGACAAAATCGGGAAAAGGCTGGCCGTCTTGACGATCACATAGAATGTAGCGAGAGCATCCATCTTCCAACCAGAGGGAATGAACCGTTCTGTGACCTTTGTGGTGAAGTCAGCATAGGTGGTCAAGACCTTCAGGGTATCCCAATTCTCCCCCCACCACTGTGAAGCCTCAGGAGCCTCCATCTTCAACCTGGCAAGAAGGATCTTCAGGCTAGCCTTGAGTTCACAGTCAGGATGCATGATGGAGTACACCTCAAAGGCATCCTCACAGCAATCCAACCAGGCCTTCACTGAGCTAGCTGTCAATGGAGCAGTGAGAGCAGGCACATTGATCTTTGGGGTAGCTGAAGACATGGCGCGCAAAAANTGTTTGCCAAGGAGACCCAGTAGGAATGGGAATGTGAGATAGATGTGGCGGTAGAGTGCAAGAGTTGGAGGACAAATTGGGCACCACGGTGATGTGCAGGTAGTGAACTAGGGCGCTCTAACAACAAAACTATAGAACTAAAACACACACATACAACCACAACAACACAACACACCAAATACCTTCGTGAAGATAAAGGCAGGCAAAGGGTATGGGTAAAAGCTCTAAGTCTAGTCAAAAGAGGCTTCTAGAACTCTTCTTGTACAATTACATGTTCGAGGGGGAGCTAAGGCTCAACCAGCAACGATAGAAATGCTTCACGAAGTGACTTTGCTAACACACAGTAAGGTTCAAGATACGATGGATGACTTTGTGAACAGAGGAACATGGCCTCAAGCAACTTTAGCACAAGAACAATTTGATAAAATGCAAGCAACACGACTCTGATTGACTTTGCAAACTTAAACACTCT
>JANBPK010001248.1:0-47085 GCA_027579435.1 Candolleomyces eurysporus | reverse complement strand
CGTTTAGGAAACCTATTGCCAACTTTTATCAGACTGATCCTATATCGAGAGCGTGAGTGGTGTTTATTCCTCTATTCTTTGCTTGGATGGCGATGCTGACTCTTTTTTTTTTCTTCCTCTGCCTTTTTTTTTTGATGTATAGATCGGTGACTATGGCTCAATGCACAAAGGCGTTCGTTAAGAACGAGAGCCATGGGGATGCGGGCAAAGCACCTCAGGCTGCGTTTGCGTGATAGATAATAGTTCCTCGTTCTCTTCGTATTTGACACCCGTAGATAAGTAGATTGACTGTCTAATCTCAAAATCCGATTCCCTTTTTTCTCTCTCTTTCATTCGAGAGCCTCGTGGTGGCGATCGTGGTTTTCATTTTGACTCGTACGGACAGTGGTATTTATGTCGGCTGGTTCAGATGGATGGTTCTTGAAACTAACCATTTACCTTTCCACCATGTCGATCCTCATCGGATGGAACAGCCAGAAAGTATCCAGCACTGTGGTCAACTTTGCCGATCTTCAAGCGGTCCCGGCATAGGGTGCCCTCGAAGTCCGGCGGGGCGNAGCTCTCCAACGGCGGGCGGTCCTATGCTGGGTCGGAGGACGATGAAGGGCCTCGCGATATTGCCCGTGATGAGCCTTCTTTCACCACCAACGAAGTCTGCTATGCCAACTAGAGGGCCCATTGTGTGTACGCCGTTCAAGAGAGCAAAGTTTTGGCAAGGAAAATTGTGAGTCGGTTGTCCTCGTCCTCCTGTCGACTGAACGAATGTCTTACAGTTATCTTTTCCCTCTAGTCTGAGAGACTGAAGGCTCTGAACGTCGTCTCTGATTTGTTCCACCTCGACGCTCCAGACAATCTTGTCAACTGTAGGTTCATCTGACTACGTACAACGGGGAATTCGAATATTAACGTTTTTCGAAGGAGTGAATCTTACTTTGAACAGGCTCATGAATAAATTCGGTGTGGTAGCTCCGACGGTCTCGCTCGAGAGCCTCAGCATGTTCACCGAGTTATTCACTCAAGAAAACGAGATGTGGGATATATAAATGGACACGGGGTCGTGGAGACTTCATCCGTCGCTTTCAAGTTGTCAGCCCGTTCCAAAGAGACGCACAGCAAGCTTTTGCCGTTGTTGCAGGGGACTCATTCTCACATAGCGTGTTTATAACAGGTCTTTCGAGAAGCTTTTCCCAACGTGAAGTACGAGCTTGTCATCCTCCATCCGAAGCATTTTCTCTATCTCCCTGTCTATCAGACTGACGGCCAGTGTGCCTTCTACCAAGTCTTTCAGCAAGATGGGACACTCCGTCAAGCATTCTCCACCGGTACCGCGTCTCAGCCGACGTCTGAGTCTGCCAGCACCGACCAGGCTCAGCGCCTTCCCCCCATTCGCGTTCGAGTTGGCTATTGCTATTGGTGGTCCTGGCGGCAGACATCAAGTTCCGTCGGTATGCTCGCCAGGGTGACTTGCCTCAGCTAGATGAGCATTCTCGGCGGTTGATGGAGAAGACGAGGGAGCTTGTCGAATTGATTTATTGGAGGCCGGAGCTGGCCCCTCCTAGGTTCACCAAACTTCCGTACGATCCCAGCAGTGACGAGTATGAATAATGAGGAATTCACTCCGAATATAAAGCATAGGCCATAAACTCAACGACGACGATCGACAGCTTCTGGATGCTATCTGGAACAAGCCAGGTAAAAGCGCTCACTCTTGCACCGAAACGAGAACCGCGCCAGTTCTCTGTGACACTTCCAAAATGCAGCCAGTAGAAACTACAGGTGTCAACCTTGCTCTAGAAATCATTTGAAATCGTTTAATAGAATCAATTTAGGTTTCAGACTTTCCAAAAATCGATGAGACCGTCTTCAATATCATCCTCGGCTATATGCTGTCCGTCGATATTGTTCTTTGTGCACCGTGCCCAGATCCCTACTCCCGTATTTACCAGGAGTCCTTGATGAGATCCGAGGCCCTCTCTGAGAGGACGTACACAGAAGCTTGAGTATGCGCAGTTGGAACATACGGCTACACGAATCGGGGGTTGGTCAGCTGAACTCCAGCAATGACTGTTGAGTAGCGAAACGAAAGACACTTACAATCGCAGAGCCATCAACGACGCGAAGCCCTTTCACGCCCTTGACCTTCAAATCCGGGTCCAAAACGCCATGCTTCGCTCCCTTGGGCGAGATAGTAGCGGTGCCGACAGGGTGCCAGAAGGTCCCAGCAGCCGCCTTCAGCTGATCAGCGAACTCCTCAGCGGGCAGCGTATCTGGATCCGGGCCAAGGAAACCAGTGATATAGCCCTTGTAAGCGGGTCCATCATACCATCGTTTAGCCAATCGGACACCCTCCTTGATGGCTTCAATATCGAACGGGTGGGTAAGGAAACCGAGGTCGATAAGTGGCTTGTCGAGAGGGTTGTTGGAAGCAATTTTCACGGAACCACCTAAATGATTTTCCTGAGTATAGCATCGCGGGTGGAAGAATATGGGACTAACGGGATTTGGGGGTCAAAAGGACGATGTACGCTCCGACCTGAGCTCCCTGGGTCTGAATTGGTGTCAGACTGCAAAATCATTTCACGCAGACGATAAAATGACTTACAGCAAGCGTAATCTCAATGTGAGGTGCATTGGGACCGGATGCGGGATCGCGGTGCTCCTTGAACAAGGGAGCGCTCGGTGGAATGCGAGCAAACATAACCTGATGCCCGACAGCTTCGCTCAAAGGTCCAGTACGGTTGGTCTGCCATTGCTCCAAAGCAGCAGCATAATCGACGGGTTTAATCGTGTCATTGGCGGTCCAGCCGACGGGGAAAGTCAGGTGGTCGCTCAATCCTTTGCCAACTTCAGGAAGATGGTGAATGGCCTTCACTTTGACCTCTTCCAAGTCTTTCTTGTCTCCGATACCGGAGTTCAGAAGAAGGTGTGGTGTTCCAAACGCTCCGGCCGACAAAATAACTTCTTTTTTGGCAGTGACAGTGGTCGTTTTACCTGGGAAGACGGTTCAGTTGAAGCTTGGCGTCTGAGGAGCGGAGGGAGATATAGTACCGCTTGTAATGGAAGCAATTTCGAGAGTCCTGATATCCAATTGACGAGACTCCTTCGAAGGAAGCACGCGAGTGGCCTGAGTATTGAGTAGGATGGTCAAGTTGGGTCGTTCCCTGGCTTTGGGTCCAAGGAATCCAACGGCCGCGCTGCATCGTTCACCGTTTCCGATCGTAGATTGAACCCAAACTACGAAAAGACAGTGCTAGTTGATTTACGCGTGAAAATCAGGGATTATCTAACTTACTAAGGCCTGAAGGTTTGCCCGAGTTAGGCTCCAAATTGAACTTTATCTCCTTGCTTTGCTCAGCGTTTTTGAGCGCTAATAGATCGAAATCTGTCGGGCCACCCCATGGAAGGCTGACTGTAGTGGGGCCGCGATAACCGTGGTACCGAGGATCGTACTGGCCACTCGCGTTCCGACCACCGGGAGGTGGGACAAGTTTTTCGTTCTAAGGCATATTGCATTAATCTTACGGAGACTCAAATTAGACGTGTCAGGCTTACGCGCAAGAAATATGGGAACAGGGTTTTCCAGGACCAGGAACGATCCCCTGATACTTTCCCCCAAAGGTCAAAATCATCAGACGAACCGCGAGTATACATCATCCCATCTACGAGTTTCATCTCAGTCTTGACGACCAATGACAGTACAGTAATCGCTTTCCACTCACTGACAGAGCTAGATCCACCAAGGACGCGTCCTTGCGTATATGGCATGGAACGATCATTCAAGCCAACTTGAGGCGTCGTGACATGGCCCCAGGTGTACGTCCTGTTGATACCGAAGAACATACCAGGGACAGCGATTTCAGTAACACCTTCATTGCTATGAAGGAATTGGCGTTAAGCTGCATGTGTGAGGGGCAACGGAAAACGGAGACTAACTCGGGCCCAGCTTCAACGAGGAGAACATTGTAACGAGGGTTTTCTGAAAGTCGACTAGCCACGACTGAGCCTCCAACTCCACCTGATGGGTGGTCAATTAGGAGCAGCTACGACAATAAATGGCCAAACCTCCAACAACAATGAAGTCGTATGATTCCTTCGCGGAGTCCAGCTGTTCGAGATCGGTGTAGACCTTTCCATGAACGAGAGAAGCGCTAAGGACAATGAGCCCTACAAGGGTCGTGAGTTTGCCCATTCCGTTCTGAATGGGTTGGACAGAGAATCATCGAGGTCCTCGCCGTATAAGTAGGCGAGACTATGCCATGAGAAGGTGGTCATGCGATTTCGACATCCTTCGCGATTGTCGGCCAAGTACCAGCAGGTCAGAAGGTAAATCAGTCAACTTCGAGTTTACTTTTGGTACTTTTCGGCGCAGTCACACGCCGTCAGGCCCAAAAAGAGTCCGAGATTCAAAAGCCCCCAAAAATTGGCACAAAGTCAGGCCAATTTTGGAGGAGAATTGCCTAGAAAAAGCGCAAAAGAGCGAATGTGTGTGTCCTGATGCGCCTCGCAAAGATGCTCGGTGAATTCGGAACCCCGCAAGGCGTCGGCTGCGACGAAGCGAAAGGAATCTGTCGGTGTTCTTCGGCATTAGCGAGGCGATGTTCACACAAGAATAAGATGGGCGGAGAAACACATCGTGTTTGCATACATATTGGCAGCGACTGGAGACCCGTCCTTGGGCCCTGTTGATGCCACTGACCTTTCGAATCCAGATTGCAACAGAGAAAGCCGCCCGGTACCTGTTGCCCCATCCCTGGCAAGGTGATTTAAGGAATAACCCGTATGGGTGAAGATTGACATGAGGAGAGACATGGCATGTTACGCATTATGCCTGTCGTGCACTCAAAAGGCTTCCCCTTTCGGTTTAGGAGGGCACTTAGTTGGTTCAATGCAATTTCTCCGCAGTTCCATGCTTCCCAAATATCGATGGGAAATTATCCGATAAACCATCTCTCTGAGATGCCTCGAGATGAATGAGTTGTCTTCAGGAAGTCTTAGGCAATATTACATCGATGTGTCGATGACTCGGCACGGAAATCTCCGACATAAGGCCAGCGTCCTCGATAATCTGACGCAGGCACATTCACTTGTAGATCAGGGACCGTACTGAGACAGAATTCCGCTGATGTAGATATGACAATATTTTGTGCCCCACTTGCTGGTAAGTAATACCGAAGTCATACTCTGGTTCAGGGTCCTCGGACGGGTGAAGGGGCCATGGCTAGTATAACAGTCACTTCTGCAAGCTCGCTTGCGCCTGGATGCAATTGGGAGCCAATTGGAATCGCGGTAGCCCACGAATGCAGGTGCGGCTCGAGAATGGGACGTTGACGAACGGTGCAGCTTACGTATTCGAAGGTTAGATGTTCTGGTAGCTGCCACCAGCTGGTCTACCTGTATCTTCACGATTACAGGTCGCAGGATCTCGTATAGGGTTTTGCAAGTGAGTCCTAGCTGGAGACCTTGCAAGGAAGCAGGATTGCCGGAAGGGAGATACGAAAGGATCTCATCGCTGATTTCAGTCGGGAAGTCGAAGAACCCAACAAGGGACATCTCTCCGAAAACGTAGTCTGGGCGGTGAGAATGAGGGGGAGAGGGTGGAGCTGCGGAATCTGGACGCGCGTTGGATGTTGTTGAGTGTTTTACAGCAATTCGCGGAACATAGGGCGCGAGCCCAAATTTCGCCAAATTCGGCTCAAACTGATGCGCGCGCAGCCAGCTGGCCCTGCGCCGCAATGTTTGTCTCATATCTCCTGCAGTTCGTATCGTACAGACATGAAATTACTACCATTGTAATCGCGTTGATGAGAGGAACAAGAATATATAAATTTTGCATAACATAGCTCCAACCTACCTCCCCGAATGGATTCACACCGTGGAAAACAGAGAGGACCATCGTTCAGGCTCCTTCTCTTCTTCTCTCACCACCAATCCACCATCGCTTTCGATCCTTGCTGTTATGCCTCGAAAAAAACCATTTATTCCCCAAAGGCGACGATATTCCAACGATCTGAAGCGCCGGGTCATCTATCAACACCGGGTACTCCACAAGACAACCACAGAGATTGCTATCGATCTCGACATGCCACTGCGTGTTGTCCAACGTGTTGTCAAAGTTTGGGATGACACTGGCAAAGTGTGCTTGGGCTGGAAAGGTGGAAGAACTCGTCTTTTGAAGCCAGAGCATTGCGAGGTGAGTGATACTTGAGCCTGTTGAAGTTCTGAACCAATTCTTACATCTCATTGCTTTGCTGGCAGTATGTCCTTGCGTTGCTGGACCACAGCCCAGACCTCTACCTGGATGAAATTCAGCACCAGTTAGAGGAGACTCATGGGCTCAAGGTCTCTATTGCAACACTTTCTCGTACGCTGCATAGGCTCGGACTGAGCTCAAAGAAGGTGTGTCATATTTTCAGTTGCCCCATGTGCTCAAGGCCCTTACAGAACTCCTTTCAGCTTTCGCGTGTGGCCTCAGAGCGCTCTGAGCAAGCACGACGTGAATATGCACTTGAAATAGGCCAATACCCGCCTGAATATATTGTTTGTGCAGCGAGTCTGCGGTCAATGTTCTGACAACATACCGCACGAACGGATGGTGCTCCAGGAAGCTCCGTGCACGTAAACGCTGCTGCTTTGTACGAGGAACACGGTGTGTGTTTTTATTCAAGTGCTTGAAGGTATTTTTAAAACTTTCACATAGCTATTCACTCCTTCCAGCCATAACCATCAACGGCATTATTTATAGCCATATAAAAGAGGGCTCATACAATGGCGAGCATTTCTTGGAATGGCTTGAAGGTCTTCTGCAAGAGATGAACCCTTACCCTGCCCCAAAGAGTGTTCTGGTCGTGGATAATTGTCGCATTCACCATGTTCCTGGTGTAGAGGAGATGTGCGAGGAAAGGTGTGCTATATGCTCATTTATCTGAACATTTAGGATGTTGTACTTACATTGCATCTGGAAGGGGTATTCGGCTTGTCTATCTACCACCCTACTCCCCAGACCTCAATCCAATTGAGGAGTGCTTTTCATTCATCAAGCATTACATCCGCCGCCATGGAGCAGCCTTTCGAATGATTGCTGAAACAGGCGAGCCTGCTGATCCTTACCTTTTCCTTTATGAAGCATTGGATCAAGTCAGTGTGTCGGATTGTAAGGGTTGGTTTCACCATTCAGGGTATATGTAGAACTACTGCTAGAGTACATGTTGGTAATTCTACTTACGAAACTCCCGGCGTACTTTCTTCATTTCTTTTGCAAGAGCTTGGCAGAAAAAGCGAGCATTGCCACGCGACATTTTGAAAACGTCAACCAACTTATCCTCCGAGTAGTCAGCCAGTTCATTGATATAGAAGAAGTCTTCTTCCAGGAACATCTTCAAGTATTGAGACAGGTTCCGGCTGCCTGTTGCATCCATTTGGTCGAGTTGTTGAAAGAAATCGGAGATAAGGGGGTATGCAGCAGAATCAGGTTCGGTTGGGGGACTTGAAAGAAGGTGATCATATTTGAGGGCCTTGGAAGGAGTTGGAGTAGGTGGAAAGGCTGGTGCAGCTTGTGGAGGGTGACCAGGAGGTGGCATCATCCATGGCCCACCACCAAAGATGTTAGACATCCCCATCATCATACCAGCCATGGTTCCTGCCACTGTGGTCATAGCTGTAGTGTCAATCCCTCCTCCAAGTCCTTGTGGAGCTGACGCTTGCGCTGAGCTCACCGTAACTGGTTCTTCCTTGACAAGGTCTTTGAAAAACATTCGGAACTGATTTGACCTTGGTGGTGTTTGTAACATAACACCCGATGTTCCATGTGCCTGATATTCAAGGGCTTAGCAGTTATAACAAGTGTAAATAGCTAATATCACATACCAAGGCAATTGACCATGCCCGACGCTGTTGAAAGGTCAACATAACATGTGAGCCATCAACCGCAATTTTGCATGAGACACCTGGTCCACACTTCTGACACCCATTCAAAACTGCATCAAGCTGTTCGAGGGCTTTCGACTCTTTCTCGTGGATAGAAGGATCACCACTACCTCCATCGTCTTCATCACCTCCATCCAAATCCATCAATGGAACTTTGCCTTTCTTTGCTTTGGAAGAACCCGCACTTGCCGTCTTTGATGCTGCTCCTCGATAGACACGGAGTGATGCAAGATACTAAATAACTTTGATTTCAGTATTGCTGAAGAGAAATACAAGAAGTTGCCTACCTTCTCTTCAACAAAGATTGAAATTGGAAGGGGGGATTTCTTCTGTTTATTGCCGCCCTGATTGATGTCCTCCAACAGTCCAACCCAGTCCTCGTCGGAATTGAGAGCGATTGACTTGACCTTGACTGTGGCAGTGGCAAGCTTGTACGAAAGGTCAGGCTTCACTTTCACATCCTGGCACCCTATCAGCTTGTACATCTCTTCTCGTGCCTCACCAAAAGTGGTGTTAGCAGCCAGAGTCAGCCGACGTGATGTCTCTGAGCTGTACTGAGGCACAAGAAAGATTAGGTTTGCTAGAGTCAAACTAAGCTCACTTATCAAGTATCCGATCCGAATCAGAGTGTGACGTACGTGAGTCGGGTTCCTGTTCATTTGTTTGGCGGTTAACGGATGTATCCAGAGTGGATTTGCGAGGACGTTTAGTTGCTTGATGCTGTGATTTAGAGGGTACAACCTTCTTGGGCAGGTCCTCGTCACTTGAGAGGGCAGCACCACCATCCGAATCCTGGACCAATGAATCGGAGCGATCTTTCCGCTTTCGGTGAGCAACAACTTCAATCTCGGAATCATCACCAGA
Organism: Candolleomyces eurysporus; assembly: GCA_027579435.1. Lineage (NCBI taxonomy): Eukaryota > Fungi > Basidiomycota > Agaricomycetes > Agaricales > Psathyrellaceae > Candolleomyces > Candolleomyces eurysporus. The sequence continues at coordinate 38,298 of JANBPK010001248.1, read as the reverse complement.
AGGTGGAACGATGCTGTCATCTTGGGTAGCTTCGGAGGTCCCTCCAGGGCTCTGTGGTGGCTGCTGCATCGGGTCATAGTCGGGGTCATAGTAGAACGGGTCATCATAAGGCCATTTTGAGAGCGAGTCTAAGGCTTTTCCAGAGCAAAAATGAATTCAGATGCCCAAACTGGTCCAGGACACATGACGCACCTTGCTCCGCAGCCTTTACAATCCTTTGCCCATCTATCCCATTTGTGTGAGACTGCGGGGTTGAACCAGTACCTGAGCCTTTTCCATCAGGAGTGATAACGGTATCCGTGGCGGCGTTGACAGCATCGGCAGCTGCTGGTTTGGTAACCCCCCCNGCCCGGAATCTTGATCTTCAACAGTGCGGCTGGCGCTGCTTGCTCTTCGGTTTTCTGTTTGCGGCTAGAACGACAAGGTGGAGGTTTTGTGGTGCCCCCAGCATCCTTTTGAGATTTTTTGGGCTTCATGATGAAAGGAGTACGAGAGAAAGAAGCTGCGTAAGCCAAATGTGAGGTTGCACAATGACTATTGAGTGGTGACCAGACTAGAATCAACATTTACAACAAATTTTATATATATTCTTGTTCCTGTCATCAACGCGATTACAATGGTAGTAATTTCATGTCTGTACGATACGAACTGCAGGAGATATGAGACAAACATTGCGGCGCAGGGCCAGCTGGCTGCGCGCGCATCAGTTTGAGCCGAATTTGGCGAAATTTGGGCTCGCGCCCTATGTTCCGCGAATTGCTGTAATGACGACGAGTATGGTATATGGGTACCTCTCGACAGCACGGGGTAGCTAAGAGGCTATCTTAGACCCATTGAAAGAAGGTATTCTTAGCTTATCACCGATTAGAGGGAGAAATGGTAATGCTGAAAACTTACCTTGCTCAACAGCTGTTGGAAAGCTGCTCACTGGACTCACTACCGTTCAAGACGTCCGAGTCGATATCAGAGTCTCGTTGCGTGCCCTTACGCTTGCAATCAAAGGGACATTGCGGGTCAAGGATATCACACTACAGGCAAGGATGGATAAGGTCAGAGGCCAAATGTTCCCCCAAATGAGTGCACACATTTTATAGACGGGATTAAGTTCAATTACTGACAGAATCCTTGCCCATATTTGAAAATTTGCCCACCATTCAGTCTTGGAGGAAATGGTTTGAACATTTTTTGAATATTTTCCCAGACTATATGCCTTTTCTTGGCAGGGCATTGGGCAGTTCTGGAACAAATAGATTCCCAAATTCAGAATAAGTCCAACACATTTGTCCCAAGAACAAATTGTTTGAAATGTTTAAAATTTATGTAGTCATTCAGCTTTGTACAATATAGAATAATTGATTCAAATTTTAGGAGACCATTTGTAGGAACAGTTGTTCCTCGACCAAATTTATACATGCCTGTAGTGTCAAGTAGATGGTGGAGAGGAAAGCTTGGGAAAAGGGCCCGGCTAATATCTTGAAAAACATGTCCATTTTCAGTTCTTGAGCGGACCATAGTGTACCATGCGCTATTGCTCTTATGAAGCCGTCGACATCACCCATGAAAGCTTCGTTGTCGTCGCAATGTCGCCGAGCAAATTTCGATAACCAAGAAAGCCCTTTGGACCAAGTCATTTCATTTCAATCCACGACCTCCAAGTAGTGTCCCTTACCCCTCCAAGCTCAGGGTTGATGCCACTCCCTTCCGTATGGATGAGACTTCGCGCCTCACTTTATGTCAATAGGTTGTTCCCGAAGCCGGAATCTCTTACGAGGTGTTGACTACCGAACCAAAAGAAAAACCTGTGTATAGGGCTTGGGCCGATGTCGGAAAGGGGGTGCGTACGTTTTAAACAGTGCGGGCTTGGGAGGCAGCTGACCGTACCTAGATAATCAATGAGTCGGGCTCTCTTCAACTTCTATTCACGCACTTATCCGGTTTCAGATTACGATGTATATCTATCGTTAATGCAGCTTGGTGCGATAAGTGAGAACCCCCGAGGAAGTGTCGAACACCATATCGACGCGACAATGGTGGCGGCTGGACGAAATTCAAAAGGTTTGGCTTCCGTCCTCCGAGTCCCTTGAGCACGACTCCAGCCAGAGGATCGTTGGAAGAAGGTATTCGGGAAGCAACGTACACTCTCATCAAGCAGCCAGCATCGTCGATAGCTGTTTTCAGAACGTTGTCACCGAGTGTTAGCAGTGTATTAGTGAAAGAGAGAATTTTTTTCGCGGGTGGTAGTCAAAGCGGAGTATGGAGCGGACATTCAAGATAAGGGAGTCGTGAAAGCATTGAAGCATCCCAACTTCAAAACATCTACCAATGTCGACACCTTCAGCACAAGTTTTGAACAATATGGAGCTTACATTTCTCATATTCTCGTTTCTCGACGACATAACCAAGTCGGAAGCAGGAATCCAGATTCTCAAAGCCAAAAAACCAGAGCTTCCAGCGAAATGGACGAAAATCTTTGCAGAACTCGCGGTGGTGAACTGCGCCTTCTCTCACGCGAGCTTAGGCATACTTTGGAACACGATGACCTCTCTCAAACCATTCTTTGGCTTAATCTTACCGTCCCACAAGGACCGTCATGGCCGACTCCTTGAGCCTCTGGTAAGCTCTTATGCGGAATATGATATTGAGTTAATAGTGCTACAGACGTATCCGCATGGAATCTCATCCGAAAACTGGGAGAGGTTCAAGCTCTATTCATCCAGAACAAAGCATTTGGTCATTACACTCGACGAATCACCATCTATCCATCCCCCTTGGCTGCTTTACCTGTCGAAGTCGAGCGAACATCACGCGCCACTTTTCCCAGCGCTTCAATCCCTTCATCTCATGTCGCTCAATGATCTGGCCATCTTCACGGCATACTCTGCCCTTCCCACTATCCATAGCCTTCGCGTCGAGCTTGGAGTTGTCACCATGGGGCAGCATACTAAAGATGCCTGCCTTGCTCTCGTAATCTCTGCTCGCGAACGAGCTCGAAACCTCAAAGACGTCGAGATCACTCATTTCCCGAACTGCGAAGTCATCTCCAGTCTATCAACACTCCAATCTTTGACATCCTTATCGCTTACAATATCCAATGCGATGACCGCCGATTCCCTCAAGTGTTTGGAACAACTTACTCTTCTTGAATACCTCAACATTCGACAAAAACATGCGCCCCACGACCCACAGGACAACGGCTTCCAATTTCCCTCTCCATCTGGCCTGGCCGCTCCCACATCCCAAGCATCTAGCCTTCCCAATCTACGAATACTCGTCGTGGAAGCCCCTGGTAAAACGCAGTTTCTGGTCGCAACACACTTGTCCCCTCGGTTTCTCGAGACTGTGAGGATGAATGTGATCAACGACGACTTCGATGATGACTGCAGACATATAGCACTTGTCTCATTTTCGGCAGCAGCCCATATGAAGAGAAGTAAGCAGCTCAATTCCTTGATTATTCGATGGGACAATGCCTCCTTCAAACCCGAAACTTCAGTCACCCTGCAGAGTAACGTCGAGTACACCGATCCCAAACATTTCTTAACGAACCTGTCATCATTGCGGAATATCACCCAGTTGAAGGTCCTCGGTGTCCGGTGGTTTCCCTTGGATATCGTCTTGCGGATGCTCAAGATCTTACCTTCCCTCCAAAGTCTCAAGGAACTGCAATTTCTATCACAGCCGGCAACAATGGACGAATTGATCCTACCACCTCTTTCAGCCCTAGAAGATATAGCAAGACATAATCCACTTCTTGAGGTTCTCTCGATCAACCTGGATACCTCGATTATTCCGCCATTTCCAAACCATTTCATTTCAACCCACAACCTCAGAGTGATGTGTCTTTTCCCCTTCAAGCTCAGGCGTGGTACCACTCCCTTCCCTAAGGGTGAGACTTCGCGCCTCGCGCATTATATCGATGGATTGTTCCCGAAACTGGAATCCGTTACGAAGCATTGGTCGGAGACGTCCAAGAAAGCGTATGATGCTTGGGTTGAAGTTGGAAAAATGGTGCGTTCATTTCAAGAAGAGCGGGCAAAGGCAGGGACTGCAGAGCAGTTGACTTCACCTAGCTAGTTTGTGAGTACGACTCGTCTCTGTAGCTTCTTTTCAGCTCATCCCGTCTCAGGTTACGACGTAGCCATCATTAATGCAACTTGGTGCGAGTTGTACGTCGAGATGCCATGAGCTGCTCGAGTCACATAAGTACGATTGATCGCAGGTTGGTCAGTCGAACGATAGGTTCGACCTCTTTCTTGTTTCCTTCCAATTTACTCTTAACCTGCTGGGACCGCCATGCCACCTGCGGTTCAGAATGCCCTCTCTCCCTACCGTAGCTCCTGTAAAGTCAAGCGGGACTGCGACAGAGAACACCAAACCAGCGATAGGGCATCACACATAGCGACTTGCAGCAAAATTTGACATGCTCGAATGAATTTGTAAAAAGAAAAGACACAGCTGAGAGACTGTTGGTCATTGTGAGTGATTTTCTGAATCCGTCTTGAAGTTTTACCAGCTTTCAGGTTCTCACCGTGATCCTCAGGCATTTGGTAGGCCGTAGAATGTATCAAAGTATGAGAGTTTTAACTCGAATCACGGGTGCATGATTTTGGTAGGAATCTTTACCTCGTACTCCTAACTCCTAGTATGGTAAGCACAGCCTTTCGAGCGCTACACTTGGGATAAAAGCCGAGAAGGAATAGCTTTACCCTCGCTTCCCTTCCCTGTCATTGATGATGACGACCTATTTCAGCGACGCCCGCGATTTCTCTGTGAAGGAATTCAATGTGATCAATGAAGCACCTCACGTTGCTGATCCTCTCAACGGTGTGGGCTCTGATTCTACTTGTTACAGAACTCCTGCTCAATTTACCATTCCCTGTCACAGACCTAGCGTCTCGAATCGCAGCAGGCGCCTTGCACGACTCGGACGAGCGCTGCGACGCAGCAAAGTGCCATCCAGAAACTCGAGTAGCAGTTCAAGGCGAGATTTACAGCTGGATTGTCCACAGTGACCCAGACCCGGCGCAGAAGATGGGGAAGATCAAATGGGTCACAGGTCCTGCGGGCACAGGAAAATCCGCGATTATGGGGTCGGTGGCGGACACGTGCAAGCAAAACGGGGTCCTCGCCGTGACCTTCTTTTTCGCTTCTTACGCATCCCCAGACCGTCGAAGGAAGACGGCTTTCATCCCCACCCTGGCATATCAACTCGCAGAGCACCTACCAGCAGTCAAGGATCCTCTGGCGCAGGCCATACGGGATAGACCCCTTTTATTTAAGAAGAACCTTCGGGTCCAGATGGAGGCGCTCATTTTGACGCCGCTACGACAGGTTGCGATCGAATCGAAGGTGCCAGGCGTGGTGTTGATCGATGGGGTCGATGAGTGCGAGGCAGAGCAGTACTTCGACTCTCATGTGACTCCAGTGTCTCCACGAGCTGGAGAGTCGATCGAACGAACAAAGGACCGAGACCAGTTGGAGATTTTGGAAGCCCTGCGAGAAGCTGCCCTCGACCCTGCATTTCCCTTCCGAATTGTCATCGCCAGCCGCCCAGAACGTATTTTTCGGGAGTTCTTCAACAACGAAAGCCACAAGTCGTCATTCGCTCCCACTCTTACTTTGGACGAGAAATACAACCCTAACGCCGACATCATTTTGTTCCTCCAAGCCAAGTTTGGTGAAATTCGGCGTCGCTACAACCTCGGCCTGTCGTGGCCTTCCCCGGAAATCCTTACCGTTTTGCTCGACCAAGCCTCCGGCCAGTTCATTTATGCAGCGACTGTCATTCGATATATCACCACTTCTCGTCACGGAAATCCTCATACACTCCTTGACCAGGTTTTGAAAGTGAAGCCGAGCTTAGGGATAAACCCGTTCTCTCACCTTGACGGATTTTACACCCATATCTTGCAATCGGCCCCCAATCCTATACTGGCTGTGAAGTGGCTTTGGATTCTCAAAGGAGACTTGCCTCCAGGCGGTCTTAATTTCTTCATGAGTATGGGCAGCAACCCTGCTGCTTTCCTTGTCAATCTATTGCTTCAAACAGACGACGGCGACGCAGAGTATGTGCTAGGAGATCTACATTCCTTGATCGACGTACCTCCTTCCGACGACTTTGACACCCCATACAGACCTTATCACAAATCCTTGTACGACTTCCTGGGCAGCGAGGACCGCTGTGGGCCAATTTATGTTGGGCGTACGCAGTGTGCAGAGCTCCTTTGGAGCAGGGTTTTCGATATCTGTTCGCGTGAGTACATATTATGCTCATCATGTTAATACTATCAGCTTGCAGCTGCTCACCCTGTCTTTTACAGACAAAGGTTTATCGGCATGCCGTCCGTTAGATCAGCAGAAATTCCTTCCTTTCTTTTTCAACCTGGTGATGCCTTTTCCCTCGCACTTTACCTCCCAACTTACTTTCCCACCATCATCCGTTGATTGGTGGGCGTCGGGGTGTGTTTCACATTCGGAGAATGGCACTGACTGGATGTTCCACTGTGTCCATTTGGAGGTACAGCGTGAGCCTCCATCCTCTGTTAAAGTGGCATATTGACCTCCTTTCCCAGTGTCGTTGGTACCGGTGCAGCCCAGCATGCAAACTTTGGCGGAATTCCATTTTGCATCACTGCAAGAAAGCTGACTGGGAAGTGCCAACTCGGATGCAGCTCCTTCTTAATCGATTTGACAAGTGCAAGTCCACCTACCCGGATTTTATGCTTCGACGCAAAACCGGTACACATAGTCGTGAGTTTTGACCTACATTAGCTTCGACGCTATACTTATACGTCGAAGAGCCCGAGTGTACATAGTGAACCCACAGGAACCCGCTTGATATGATAGAGTAAACTATCTTGCTATCTTGTCCCAGCCAGATCTAGGAGACACCATGGTCTCTTCGATTGTCCCATACCGAGAGAGTAGTGATCCATCTTCAAATTTACCTAATCTCACTGCCGTTTCGTGACAGATCGTTTACCCCGCTGTAGACATAGGACGGCAGACTGGCAGACTTGAGCTCCGACTTGAGTAAGCAATATCCTACGAAGTATGTTGCATTTTCAAACAGACGAGAGCAAGTAAGGAGAGGGCTACCAGCTGATGATCACGAGTCGGTCGGTCGAAACCATAGGTTAGGGCCACTCATCCTAGGCGTTTCCTCTCTTTCTTTCTTCCGCTCCTATTTTACCCTTTCCTCACTTGGAACGCCATGCCGCTCGAGGTTCGGGGCATCACCTTTCTGCAGTTTCTGCAAAGTCGCGCGGCACTGCAACAGGGGGCATCAAACCAGCGAAATTCGACGTGCCCGATTGAGGTTGGAAACGGAGGAGAACAAACTCAGAAACGAACCTAGAGATATCTCAGCGCCTGCTAATCCTTCGAAAATAGTGGGCCATTATTATGGGATTCTCTCGCTGGCTCGAGAGTGTAGATTTCTATCCCGCCACGCCGATGGGTGAGGCACGAGAGATTATTTCACATCGCCTAACAGTCACTTTTGTGAGTAACGGCGGGCCTCTTTTGCGCGGTGGACGTTCCATGTTGGCCTCAAATGGCTGGCAATACGCGTGCAATCGCAGCACGGCGTAGTTTACAACTACATTTCGTCCCCATTCAACCTAAATCCTCTAGTGTTTTGAGTTTCAGAACATATAAACCATAAAGATTTCAGCTCGAACCATAGGTACATGGATTTGAAAGTTCAAACCGAGCACTCCTACAATCTCATCGAACACGACCAAATACTATAGCCCTGTACACGAAAGCGACTCGATCTGTCCACACACCCACAACCACGCCCTTAAAAGAAACTGCGCTACACCAGTACACGTCGTTTTGAGTGAGATGCCGTCACTGTATTCCATTGGCTTCTGCGATGCTCTTGCAGCAGAACCGTTTTGGTCGTGAGCATAGCCGCTATGTCCACGGGTAGGAACACAAAAACCGGAAGCGAGAGAAGAGAGTTTGGCGGTCTCGGGGAAAGCGGAGATTGGAGACCAAGGAAAGATGCGTATAGGCCATCATAGGGTGCGTGTGCAGCGACGCATTATCACGATCCTCCTCCGAGGGTTCTCTTCTTGGACTATGAAGCGCAGACATACTCCTAGGCTCCAAAAAACCAAAGAAGTTGTGCGATATGGTTGTGACGGTGTCCTCTTCTCGCGAATCTCGAAAACGCCGGGCCCGCTGGTGCTGAACCATTTGTTGTTGGACTAGGGCCTAAACTATCCTCCGAGGATAAAGGACGCAGGCAGATGAAGGAACGTGCTCACTGGGCTACACAACTAGTTATTGTTCGGGTGCAAGCTCCTGGCCTGGTTGAGTTGAAGCTTCCGCCAGCAGCGACTAGAGCAAACTTGACCTTCTTGAGAGCTGCAAAAACACGAAATCGTGCTGATTCGACCGAGGCACAGATGTCTGCCTTAGAGAGTCGCTGAAGGAAAATCGAAACTCCAAGCTAGGCACAACTTCGGGGAATGGGATCCAGGTAGTGTTTGCTGTATGGCTTCAGTGGGTCTGTAAGAAAAGCTAGCAATCCATTTCCGAGTCAGCTCCATAATCTGTGAACTTTGCGGCTGCCGACCCTTCGATTGGACCAGAGAGTTGATTGCAGGTTGCTCGAAACCATAGGTTAGGGCTACTACGGGGGATCTTGAGTTTATCGCACAGCCTTTCGAGCGCTTACCCCGTGAAATAGCAGCCGACAGCCTGCCTTCCCTTCCTTTCCCTTCCATATCATTGCCGATGACGACCTATTTCAGCGATGCTCATGATTTCTCTGTGAAGGAGTTCAATGTGATCAATGCAGGACCTCATATTGCTGATCCTCTCAACGGTGAGCGCTCTGAATCTGTTCAGATGCCGAACTCTTGCTCAATTTACCAGGCCCTGTCCCAGACCTGGTGTCTCGAATCGCAGCTGGCGCCTTGCACGACTCTGACGAGCGCTGTGATGCACCAAAGTGCCATCCAGAAACTCGGGTCGCTGTTCAAGACGAGATTTACAGCTGGATCGTCCACGGCGACCCAGACCCGGCGCAGAAGACGGTGAAGATGAAATGGGTTACAGGTCCTGCAGGCACCGGAAAGTCCGCAATTATGGGGTCATTGGCAGATAGGTGCAAGCAGGATGGGGTCCTCGTAGTGACATTCTTTTTTTTCGTCTTCAGCATCCCCAGACCGTCGAAGAAAGACAGCTTTCGTCCCCACCTTAGCGTATCAGCTTGCACAGCACCTACCAGAACTCAAGGATCCGGTGGCGCAAGCCATACAACACAACCCCCTTTTGTTCAAGAAGAACCTTCGTGTTCAGATGGAGGCGCTCATCCTGACGCCGTTGCGACAGGTCGTGGTCGAATCGAAGGTGCCAGGTGTCGTGTTGATCGACGGACTCGATGAGTGCGAGGCAGAGCAGTATCTCAACTCTCATGTCTCTCTACGCACTGGAAATTCAATGGAGCGAGAGAAGGCCGAAGACCAGTTGGAGATTCTACAAGTCCTGCAAGAAGCCGCGCTCGAGCCTGCATTTCCCTTCCGAATCGTCATCGCCAGCCGGGCAGAACGTGTTTTTCGGGAGTTCTTCAACAACGAAAGCCAGCAGTCATCATTCGCTCCACCTCTCATTCTGGACGAGAAGTACAACCCGAATGCCGACATTGCTCTGTTCCTCCAAGCCAAGTTCGGTGAAATTCGGCGTCGCTTCAACCTCAGCCTGTCATGGCCTTCCTCGGACATCCTTGCTACTTTGCTCGACCAGGCCTCCGGCCAGTTCATTTACGCGGCAACCGTCATTCGATATATCACCGCCTCTCGTCACGGGAGTCCCCCTACACTTCTTGACCAGGTTTTGAAAGTGAAGCCGAGCCCAGGGATAAACCCGTTCTCCCATCTTGACGCCTTTTATAGCCATATCTTGCAGTCGACCCGGAACCCTATACTGGCTGTGAAGTGGCTTTGGATCCTCAAGGGAGACTTGCCTCCAGGTGGTAATAATCTCTTCACGCAGATGGACAGCGATCCTGCTGCTCTCCTTGTCAATCAATTACTTCAAACAGATGACGGCGACGCAGAGTATGTGTTAGGAGATCTATACTCCTTGATCGATGTACCTCCTTCCGACGACTCGGAAACACCATACAGACCTTACCATCAGTCCTTGTATGATTTCTTGGGCAGCGAGGACCGCTGCGGGCCAATTTATGTTGGGCGTACGCAGTGTGTAGAGCTCCTCTGGAACAGAATTTTTGACATATGTACGCGTGAGTACACATCTTCATCATGTCAATACAATCAGCTTGCAGCTACTGACCCTGTGCCTCACAGACAAAGGTTTACCGGCATGCCGTCCATTAGACCAGCAGAAATTCCTTCATTTCTTCTTCAACATGGTCATCCCCGATATCTCGCAGCTTACCTCCCGATTCAATTTCCCACCATCATCCGTTGACTGGTGGGTATCGGGGTGTGTTTCCTATTCCGAGTCAGCGCTGGGCATTTTGTTTATGTTCCGCATTGTCCATTGGGAGGTACAGTGGGAGCCTCATTCTTTTATTTAAATAGCATACTGAGCTCCATTCCCAGTGTCATTGGTACCGGTGCAGCCCGAAATGCAAAATTTGGCGCAATTCCATTTTGCGTCACTGCAAGACAGCTGATTGGGAACTACCAGGCCGGATGTGGCTCCTTCGTGATCGATTTAAAAAGGATCGTGACCCCGATCGTGTGCTTCGGCGCAAGGTGGATACACATAGTCTTGAACCTTCACCCACATTACCTTCATCGCTATAACCATACATTTAAGAGTGCGAATGTGCATAGCGAACCCACAGGAACCCGCCTGCTAAAATACAGTAAATTCTCTTGCTATCTTGACCCAGCCCGGTCTAGAAGACAACATGGTCTCTTCGATTGTCCCATACCGAGAGAGTAATCATAAATCCTCAAAGATAAAGCTTTCGTTTTGAAACAGATCGTTTACTCCATTATTGGCACAGGTTGGCACACAAAGTACCAACCAGAAGACGTCAGCTCCAATCACGCAAACCCCGTGCGCTCCCAACTCCTATACTATAGTGGGTACAGCCTCTTGGAGACTTACTCGCTGACAGCATGCCACGGAGCACGTTCTCTCGACGTTCCCTTACCTGACATCGATAATGACCAGCGTTCTCGGCGACGCTCATGATTTATCTGTGAACAAGCTCAAGATCCATCGAGCACCTTCGATTAGTGATCCTCTCAACGGTGAGGGCTCTGATTTCGCTCATATCCCAAACGTCCTGCTCGATTTACCAGATCCTGCCTCAGATCTAGTGTCTCGAATCGCGGCAGGTGCCTTGCACGACCCTGGCGAGCGCTGCGACGCGCCAAAGTGCCATCCAGAAACTCGAGTCGCAGTTCAAAGCGAGATTTACAGCTGGATCAGCCACGGCGACTCGGGCCCAGCGCAAAAGACGGTGAAGTAGATGAAGGAATGCACTCACCAGGGTGCTAATATGACGATTTTTCAAGCTCATGGCTTGAGCGAGTTGACATGAACCTTCCACTGTGTCGACTAGGGCTGAGAGATTGACTCTCCGCGCGATTGAGCGAAGAGAAATGAGACGAAGGGATTTGGTTCCCATATGCAACTTGATTCAAACAAATTGATCGCAGGTTGGCCATTCAAAACCATAGCTTAGGGCTACGTATACTACAGTTTGGTTTTCTTTTCTACTGTCTTTCAAGTTTTCGCCTCAGTCCCCAAACGTTTTGTAGGTCGTGAAACGTATACAACCAGAAGATTTTAGCTCGAATTGTAGGTGCATAACTTTCAAACTTAGTTAGAAACTGCACCATGCACTCCCAATTCCTACTATCGTAGGCACAGCCTTTCGGCGCTTGCTCTTGGAATAAAAGCTTACAGCTTGCCACAGCCCACATCCCCTCAACGTTCCCTTCCCTGACATCGACAATGATCAGCTTTTTCAGCGACGCTCGCGATGTCTCCGTGAATGAGCTTAAAGTGATCAATATATCACCTTCCATTGGTGATCCTCTCAACGGTGAGCGCCCTGTCAGAGTTCGCTCATGAGCCGAACTCCTTCTTAATGTACCGCCTCCTGTCCCAGATCTAGCTTCTCGAATCGCAGCAGGCGCCTTGCACGACTCGGACGAGCGCTGCGACGCACCAAAGTGCCATCCAGAAACTCGAGTCGCAGTTCAAGGCGAGATTTACAGCTGGATCGTCCACGGCGACTCAGACCCAGCGCAGAAGACGGTGAAGATCAAATGGGTCACAGGTCCTGCGGGCACAGGAAAATCCGCTATTATGGGGTCGGTGGCAGACACGTGCAAGCAGGACGGGGTCCTCGCCGTAACATTCTTTTTTGCTTCTTACGCTCCCCGGACCGTCGAAGGAAGACGGCTTTCATCCCCACCCTAGCGTATCAACTTGCGCAACACTTACCGGCACTCAAGGATCCTGTGGCACAAGCCATACGCAATAATCCACTTTTGTTCAAGAAGAATCTTCGCGTCCAGATGGAGGCACTCATCCTGACCCCGCTACGACAGGTTGCGATCGAATCGAAGGTGCCAGGCGTCGTGTTGATCGATGGGGTTGATGAGTGCGAGGCAGAGCAGTACTTCGACTCTCATGTGACTCCAGTGTCTCCACGAGCTGGAGAGTCGATCGAACGAACAAAGGACCAAGACCAGCTGGAGATTTTGGAAGCCCTGCGAGAAGCCTCCCTGGATTCTGCATTCCCCTTCCGAATTGTCATCGCCAGCCGCCCAGAACGTGTTTTCCGGGAGTTCTTCAACAACGATAGCCACAAGTCATCGTTCGCTCCCAATCTCGTTTTGGATGAGAAATACAACCCCAATGCTGACATTGCTTTGTTCCTCCAAGCCAAGTTCAGTGAAATTCGACGTCGCTATAACCTCAGCCCGTCATGGCCTTCCCCGGAAATCCTCGCTATTTTGCTTGACCAGGCCTCCGGTCAATTCATTTATGCGGCGACAGTCATTCGGTATATCAACACCTCTCGCCACGGGAGTCCGCAGATACTCCTTGACTGGGTATTGAAAGTGAAGCCAACGACCCCAGAGACAAACCCTTTCTCCCACCTTGACGCCTTTTATACCCATATCTTGCAGTCGGCCCCGAATCCTACACTCGCTGTGAAATGGCTTTGGATTATCAAGGGGGAAATTCTCGATTGGGGTGGTGTCCTCATTGATGGGCAATTTACCCCTCCTGCGTTCCTTGTCAATCTGCTACTACAAACAGACAACGCCAGTGCAGAGTATGTGCTTGGAGACTTACACTCCTTGATTGACGTACCTCCTGCCAACGACTTGATAACATCATATAGACCTTACCATAAATCCTTGTATGACTTTCTGGAAAGGCAAGACCGCTGCAGGGCAATTTATGTTGGGCGAATGCAGTGCGTAGAGCTCCTCTGGGGCAGGTTTTTCGATATATGTGCACGTGAGTACACACATCTATCATGCTAATACGATCGACTTGCAAATACTGACCCTTTCTTTCACAGACAAAGGTTTACCAGAATGCTGTCCGTTAGACCAGCAGAAATTCCTTCATTTCTTTTTCGACCTGCACATGCCTTGTATCTGGCAGTTTACCTCTCAACTCAATTTCGCCCCATCCTCCATTGACTGGTGGGTGTCGGGATGTGTATCGCGTTCGGAGTATAGTATTAGGTCCATGTTTGACGGTGTCCATGAGGAGGTACAGTGTGGGCCTCATTCCCCTGTTTGAACGGCACACTAACCTCCTTTCCCAGTGTCATTGGTACCAGTGCAGCCCCACATGCAAACTTTGGCGGAATTCCATTTTGCGTCACTGCAAGAAAGCTGATTGGAAAGTACCAAGCCGGACGTGGCTCCTTCGTAATCGATTTAACAAGTTCCTTCGCACATCGGGCGTGCTTCGACGCTATAACTATAGGTTTAACGGCCTGAATTTGCATAGTGAACCGGCAGGAACCCGTCTGCTGTAGTACAGTAGAGTATCTTGCTATCTTGTCCCAGTCAGATCTAGGAGACAACACGATCTCTTCAGCTGTTCCATATCGAGAGGGTGGTAAGAAATCCTCAACAATATAGCTTCCGTTTGCAACAGATCGTTTATCGCGACGCTCCAATTCCACGTACTATCGTTAACCCTTGATTCGGCCAGGCCCATGGTTCGGCCACTTTCTCATTTCATGGTCCCTTCGTCAGAATCCAAGGCTCATGCTATGATATTTGTATTCATTGACCTATGGCACCTCTAATTCCTTCTTTTCCGGAGGAGAAAGCCCAAGTTTTGAACGAAAAGAACTTCGGTCAACCGTCACACCCGTCACGCTTTCCCGCCAAAAAGCGTGACACTGGCCGAACCAGGGGCCTGGCTGAATCAAGTGTTGTATTCGGCGGCCACCTTGGGTGATATGCGTTCCTAATTGAGACGGGGTTCGTCCAAAGGGGAGGTCATGTCGCCGTGAAAACGGACTAGTCTTGTGGTCATCTATCTTCTTAAGTTCTCGCCTTGATCTTCAAGCATTCTGTATGCCGTGAAACATGTGAAACGTTTTGTCTCGAAGCATAGGTGCATGATTTCAAAAGGTAGAAACCACGCCATGCACTCTAAACTCCTATTATGGCCCACTTCAGATCCAAATTTCACGTATGACTCGGATATGATTCTGTGCGGGAGGATGTTTCATAGACACAGCCTTTTGAGCGTTTACTCCTGGAATAAAAACGAGAAGCCTTCCAAAGAGCTGCTTGACCCTTCTTTTCCTTCCCCTTCATATCATTGCCGATGACAACCTATTTCAGCGATGCCCATGATTTCTCTGTGAAGGAAGTCAATGTGATCAATGTAGCACCTCACATTGCTGATCCTCTCAATGGTAAGGGCTATGAGTCTGCTCGGATACCAAACTCCTGCTCAATTTACCAGGCCCTGTCCCAGACCTGGCATCTCGAATCGCAGCGGGCGCTATACACGATTCTGACGAGCGCTGCGACGCACCAAAGTGCCATCCAGAAACTCGAGTCGCAGTTCAAGGCGAGATTTACAGCTGGATCGTCCACGGCAATTCAGACCCAGCGCAGAAGACGGTGAAGATTAAATGGGTTACAGGGCCAGCAGGCACCGGAAAATCCGCTATTATGGGGTCAGTGGCAGACACGTGCAAACAGGACGGGGTCCTCGCCGTGACATTCTTTTTTGCTTCATATGCATCCCCGGACCGTCGAAGGAAGACAGCTTTCATACCCACCCTGGCGTATCAGCTCGCAGAGCACCTACCAGCACTCAAGGATCCTGTGGCGCAGGCCATACGGGATAAACCCCTTTTGTTCAGGAAAAACCTTCGCGTCCAGATGGAGGCGCTTATCCTGACCCCGCTGCGACAGGTCGCGGTCGAATCGAGGGTGCCAGGCGTCGTGTTGGTTGATGGACTCGATGAGTGCGAGGCAGAGCAATACCTCGACTCTCATGCCTCTTCACGCACTGGAAGTTCAATGGAGCGAGAGAAGGCCGAAGACCAGCTGGAGATTCTACAAGTCCTGCAAGAAGCCGCAATCGACCCTGCATTTCCCTTTCGCATCGTCATCGCCAGCCGCCCAGAACGTGTATTCCGGGAGTTCTTTAGCAACAAAAGTTGGATGTCATCGTTCGCTCCGCCCCTCATTTTGGACGAGAAGTACAACCCCAATGCTGACATCACTTTGTTCCTCCAAGCCAAGTTCGGTGAAATTCGGCGTCGCTACAACCTCGGCCAATCATGGCCTTCCCCGGAGATCCTTGGCATTTTGCTCGACCAAGCCTCCGGCCAGTTCATTTATGCTGCGACAGTCATTCGATATATCCTTACCTCTCGTCACGGGAGTCCCCATACACTCCTTGACCAGGTTTTGAAAGTGAAGCCGAGCCCAGGGATAAACCCGTTCTCTCACCTTGACGCATTTTACACCCATATCTTGCGATCTGCCCCGAATCCTATACTGGCTGTGAAGTGGCTCTGGATTCTCAAGGGAGATTTGCCTCCAGGCGGTCTTAATCTCTTTGCGCAGATGGGCGGCGATCCTGCTGCTTTCCTCATCAATCTATTCCTTCAAACAGACCACGGCGATGCAGAGTATGTGCTAGGAGACCTACACTCCTTAATCAACGTACCTCCTTCCGATGACTTGGACACGCCATATAGACCTTACCATAAATCGTTGTACGACTTCCTGGGCAGCGAGGACCGCTGCGGGACGATTTATGTTGGGCGTATGCATTGTGCGGAGTTCTTTTGGAGCAGAGTTTTCGATATTTGTACGCGTGAGTACACATGGTCATCATGTTAAAACAATCGGCTTGCAGTTACTTACCCTGTTTTTCACAGAGAAAGGTTTACCGGCATGCCGTCCATTTGACCAGCAGAAATTCCTTCACTTCTTTTTCAAGCTAGATATGCCTAATGTCTCGCGATTTACCTCAAAATTCAATTTTGCCCCATCCTCCGTTGACTGGTGGGCGTCCAAGTGCATTTCGCACTCAGAGGATCGGATTAGGTTTCTGTTCTACTATGTTCATTATAAGGTACACTGTGAGCTGCGTTCCTCTGTTTAAATGGCATACTGACCCCCTTTTCCAGTGTAATTGGTACCGGTGTAGCCCAGCATGCAAACTTTGGCGAAAAACGATTTTGCGTCATTGCAAAGCGGCTGATTGGGAAGCACCAGGCCGGGCGTGGCTCCTTCATAATCGATTTAGCAGGGACCTTTCCCCCAAGCACGTGCTTCGACGCAGGCCTTAGGCAGATGCCCATAGTCGTGAACGTTGACCCACATCAGTTTCGATGCTACAAATACACGTTTAAGAGAGGAACCTATTTGCCATGATAGAGTATACCAAATCATCTTGTCATCTTGTCCCAGCCAGATCTAGGAGGCAAGATGATCATCTCTTCGATTGTCCCATACCGAGAGAGTGGTCATAGATCCTCAGAGATAAACCTTCTTTTTTTTTCAACAGATCATTCGTTCCTTTATGGGCACAGGACGGCGTAAAAAGTATCAACCAGAAGGCGTCAGGCGAAGCACAAAAACCTCATCATCATGCCCCAACTCCTAATATAGTAGGCACAGCCTTATGGGCGCTTACTCGCCGACAGCGTGCCACACAGCGTTCTCAGCAACGCTCATGATTTCTCCGTGAACGAGCTCAAATTGACTGTGATCAATCGAGCACCTTCTATTGGCGACCCTATCAACGGTGAGGGCTATGAGTTCGCTCATACACCAAACTCTTGCTCAATTTAACAGGTCCAATCCCAGACCTAGCATCTAAAATTGCGGCAGGGGCTATGCACGACTCCAACGAGCGCTGCGATGCACCAAAGTGCCATCCAGAAACTCGGGTTGCGGTTCAAGGCGAGATCTACAGCTGGATCGTCCATGGCGACCCAGACCCAGCGCAGAAGATGGTGAAGATAAAATGGGTCACAGGTCCTGCGGGCACAGGAAAATCCGCTGTTATGGGATCGGTGGCAGATACGTGCAAGCAGGATGGGGTCCTCGCGGTGACATTCTTCTTTTCGTCTTCAGCATCCCCAGACCGTCGAACGAATATTCGAAGACAGCTTTCGTCCCCACTCTTGCGTACCAACTTGCACAGCACCTACCAACACTCAAGGATCCTGTAGCGCAAGCCATAAAGAACAACCCCCTTTTGTTCAAGAAGAACCTTCGTGTCCAGATGGAGGCGCTTATCCTGACGCCGCTGCGAAAGGTCGCAGTCGAATCGAAGGTGCCAGGCGTCTTGCTGGTCGATGGGGTAGATGAGTGTGAGGCAGAGCAGTACCTCGACTCTCATGTCTCTTCACGCACTGGAAAGTCAATGGAGCAAGAGAGTGCCAAAGACCAGTTGGAGATTCCGAGGCATTTTGACTCGGGTACATTGTTACCCTTGAGCCTTTGCCGCCAAGCTTTTGCAGTGATGGTGAGCTTTAAGCTCCGCCGCTCAATTCGGTATGTCGTTTTCATATGCATCACCTTCATCCTGTCCACCTCTCGAAGTGCTTAGTAGAACGCATTGAAAGCCCGGCAGGTCAAAGTGCCTCGGAGAACTGCCGTGCGAAGCATTGGCCCATTGACCACAGGTTTTACAAGTCTTGCAAGAAGCCGCACTCGACTCTGCATTTCCCTTCCGAATCGTCATCGCCAGCCGCCCAGAACGCGTTTTCCGGGAGTTCTTCAACAATGAAAGCCATAAGTCATCATTCGCTCCACCTCTCATTTTGGACGAGAAGTACGACCCGAACGCCGACATCATCTTATTCCTCCAAGCCAAGTTCGGTGAAATTCGGCGTTGCTACAATCTCAGCCCATCATGGCCTTCCCCGGAAGTTCTTGGCATTTTTCTCGAACAGGGCTCCGGCCAGTTCATTTATGCGGCGACCATCATTCGATATATCACTTCTCGTCACGGGAGTCCCCATACACTTCTTGACCAGGTATTGAAAGTGAAGCCGAGCTCAGGGACAAACCCGTTCTCTCATCTTGACGCATTTTACACCCATATCTTGCAGTCGGCGCCGGATCCTGTACTGGCTGTGAAGTGGCTCTGGATCATCAAGGGAGACTTGCCTCCCGGTGGTCTTAATCTCTTTGTGCTGATAGGCAGTGATCCTGCTGCCTTCCTTCTCAATTTATTGCTTCAAACGGACCACGGCGATGCAGAGTATGTGCTGGGAGACCTACACTCATTAATCAACATACCTCCTTCCGACGACTTCGACACGCCATATAGACCTTACCATAAATCGTTGTACGACTTCCTGGGCAGCAAAGACCGCTGCAGGCAAATTTATGTTGGGCGTACGCCGTGTGCAGAGCTCATTTGGAGCAGGGTTTTCGATATCTGTATGCGTGAGTACACAGGTTAATACAATCAGCTTGCAGTTACTTATCCTATCTTTTACAGACAAAGGTTCACCGGCATGCCGCCCATTGGACCAGCAGAGATTCCATCATTTCCTTTTCAATCTGATCATGCCTGATACCTTTGTGCTTATCTCCTCATCCTCCGTTGACTGGTGGGTGTCGACGTGTTTATCACATTCAGAGCTGGGTATCAGCTGTATGTTCCACTATGTCCACTGGGAGGTACAGTTTGAACATCATTTCTCCTTTCAAATGGCGTACTGACCTCCTGTGCCAGTGCCCTTGGTACCGATGCAGCCCTACATGTAAACTTTGGCGGAATTCCATTTTGCGTCACTGCAAGAAAGCTCATTGGGAAGTACCAAGTCGAATGTGGCTCCTTCGTAGTAGATTCCACAAGAATGATTTCCTCTCGCTCCGAGCCAAACACGTAGTCGCGAACCTTGATCCATCATAGCCTCCACGTTATAACTACAAATATGTTCCTTTCAGCGCCTTTGTAATCAAAGCTATCCCTCCCTTTCAGCGACCTAAGATGCAAAATTTTGAAACCAGAAACTCTACTTCCAGTTCATATTCATAGTATACACGGCATGTTGGAAGGGATGGACAAGAGAAATGGGATGAAACCACACCAGGTTTGATCTCAATACGCACGGTTTGCTATTCCATTACATGAGGCGGTGAAGCTGGTGGGATACCTGGATCGAATCTTTCCACANTTTTTTTTCGTTTCGATGGTCAGTCGGTGGGTGAAAGGAGGGCATGGATCGTTTTTGAGAAATGCACGAGAGGATGGCTGAGGATACGAGGTTTGCTGCGACTGCAGTGCATAATGGGTGTTGATTATCTTTTAATTCACTTCCAATTTCTTTTCTCTCATTGACAACCTGATCATGACCTCTACGTCTCTTTCTGTGATTCGTGTGACTTATATGTACGTCAATTTTACTAACGGAGCAGTTCTCGTCGAATTTCATGTCCTCGCAAGCCGTGCAGTGCACCTTCGCTTGAACCCAATCGGGCTGAAAGCGTTGATGTGGTCCCAAGGAGGGGAGGGGGGGGGGATTCAAGATCCATCTGCCGCTGATTTAGCGTCTGAAATCGACCGCTGCTTACCTCGTTGGTCTCCGAGCTGCAGGTAAATCTGACTGGGATGTGTCTCCACAAACGGAACGTCTATATATCAGTTCTTTCAGTACACTAACGAGCNAAACCGTTCAATCCGTCTTTCTGAAAATATCCAGAGCCAGTTCCAATTTCCTGCCAACCCAACGAAGGTGTTTATGATCCCGTATGCGAGCCATGTACGTAAAGAAATACACACACGCGATCTGATCACCGGCACCATCAGCCTCAGAACATATCATTATAAAAGGATTCGACTCACATTGAAGACGATATAGCAGATGAACAGCCCCAGATTTCGCCAACGATCGTGCCAGTAGATGTTGAACGTAGGTCCAAGCCACTCATCCGTGGTTCGGCTCGAGCAGAATTGGCAGTCGCTAGTAGCATCGCTGTTGATCAGATATCCTCCAGCTCTTTGAATATACTCTCCCATGAAGGATCCACAGGTCTGGCCTGCAGGCGGTTGGATGGTGACCAATTCTTCCCCAGAACAATTAATGGGCTGTCTCCCGACCGCTGGATAGTGAAAGAAGTTGAACTACACGGCGCCGAGGTGAACTAGCTAAAAACCAACCTTGACCGACCAGACCCGCGATAAGATATGTAAATGGAGATAGATGGTACATCCAGCGCCACCATCCGAGCTCCCGATAAGGCTGAACGACACCGTCACTATCGCGATTGTTAGGGAATTGTACAGACCACATCGGAAGAGGACACTCACAAAGTCAAAACGAAAGAAAACAGGAACGAAAACATCAAACTGGCAATCTCTGCAGTGGCGCACATCGATGCAACCGCGAGAGCGATTGTCGTGTAATAGATGGGAAACAAGGCACCGTACATGAAGTAGGTGTATCCTCCTCGAGAGGAAGGGAACCCTACTGTCCAGTACCAGCACACGAAGAAGAGTGAAGAACCCAGGATATTCCAGGGAATTTCGACCAAGATCTGTGCTGTCACAAGCGCGGACCAATGGTACATGCGGCTAGCTCGTTCTCGAATTTCGTAGATGTTGCGCATCTGGCTTGCTGGTCAGCGATGAGACAGGGCCAAGCGAATTCCCAGACTTACTTTAATATAAGGAACGTGTAACTGCCCTCCTAGAGGTGCACTCTGCAATTCAATGAGCCTGGAACGGTGACAAAGAATCGAAAGAACTAACCAAGATGGTGGCCATGAAGACGGCCTATGTAACGGCGTAAGCAAATAGCGTCCCTTCAGGAAGTTCTGAGGAGAAAGTTACTCACGAAAAGCTTGTTCTGACTACCCTGAATGGTATCCTTCGACTTGAAAAAAGTAAATCCAATGAAAAGTCCCCCAAAGATATTCAGCGTGAGCTTCGACATGAGATAGGTTGGGTCGCGCCAATACGTGAGGAATGACCGTTTCACCACGATGCGTGCTTGATAAATCCATGGATTTGCATAGGTGGACTTCAGCGTGGCACTGACAGGAGGTTGCTTCCTTCCTTCGTCGTGAATGGTCTTCAGCTCCTCCGTCGCCTCTTGACACTCTTGCGAATTTTTCCAGACTTCGTGCCAGTCCCTGTCGACGGTGGCCGTGGCACCGGCGCCGATAACATCGAGCATGTACTCCGCTCTAGATAAAAGTCTGTTCAGAAGTCGCAATCCGGAAGTCGTTGCGTCGTATACTCACGGATTCTCCCCTGGCTCACATTTCCTTGCACCGTTGCATTCAAAATAGTTGATGACACCAGAGGCGTTGTGGCCGAGGTCACCGAAGAATACGGTCTGACCACCTTTCTTCAAGAGGAGGAGTCGGTCGAAAACTTGGAATAGTTCAGCAGAGGGCTGATGTATACTGAATTCAAGTCATAATCAGCCGTGGTGAAACAAGATACCAGCCGTATCATAGGCGTGACGTACGTGCAAAGAATAGCTTGGCCGTTATCAGCTAGAGCCCGAAGAAACGACACAATAGCCCAGGCACTCTGGGAATCCAGGCCCGAGGTTGGCTCGTCTAGGAACAGTAGAAGTTTGGGCTAAACAATTCCGAAGTCAGAAAGCGTTCAACCCCTCCCTGCAACGAAACGAACCTTAGCGGCGAGTTCAACGCCGATGGTAGTTCTCTTCCGTTGTTCAACGTTCAGTGTCCCCACCATAGCGTCGGCGAACTCTTCGAGACCGCACATCTTCAGGCATTTCTCCGCACTATGAAGGTCAGTGTAAGCCCGAAAGTCTCAGGAATAATGCAGCGCCAAGACTTACTATGCATCCTTCTCTGAGGTTGGAACAGAAAACGGCTGTCGCAGGCGCGCAGAAAACTGTAATGCTTCTCGCACAGTGGTATTCCCAACATGCGTGTCCATCTGCTGACAGTATCCCGTTTGCGATTGGAAGTCCGGAGGCAGAGCTTGTCCATTGAAAAAGCGGTCACCGGTGACGACACCGGTATCAGTCCGCTCAGCTAAGACATTCAAGAGTGTCGTCTATGCACACGGACACAGGTCAGCCTTCTGAACGAACAAGAGGTGGATTCAGAATGCGACGTACCTTGCCTGCCCCCGACTCGCCCATCAACGCGGTCAGCTTCCCAGGAGCCACATATCCCGATACATCATCCAGCAAAGTTTTATTCTCTCCCGAAGCCTTGACGTGATAATGAAGGTGCTCCCACGAAAAGACGTTGGTCATCTTTGGTTGCTCGGTAAGAGCCTCCCTGGCCTTCTCTTCATCACCGCGTTCGGTCGGTTTGGCAGCAGCCTTTTCCTTCTCCTCGTCATTACCGACAGCAGCTTCAGCCTCCTTCAACGCATCTGGCTTCGTGCCTCGCTTGAAGAGTACTACGGCCTTGTCCGCGGCGGTACTGGTATTGAACTCGGTGAATATCAAAAGGCATAGAAGGAAAAAGACGCCGAAGGAGCAGAGGATGCCAAAATTCTGTCATAAGATTAGTGGTCGTGTTTAATAAAACCATGTCAATGGACGCACCCTCCACATATTCTTGTGATAATACTCGAAGGATAATTCGACGTATCGGTTCCCATTCACCCGATCTTGCCCAGGTAGTGCCCCAACGATAGGACAAACTTGGTTCGCCAGGGAAACGCCTTCATAGCCCGGTCCCGAAGGAACAAGATTCGAGCAGACACCATTGAGAGTGCTGAACTCGTTGGTCATCAGGGCGTCGAATGCATATAAGACCGGCTGGAGATCATCAATATCAGTACTCTGAGTATGTGATAATACTTAATCTGGAGATAGAACTCACGTTAATATAAGATATCCACCGAAGGGCGCCAATCATGGAAGGTCTGGGAATCTGATACCCTGTATAGAGAGCCAGAGCGAGAAGAAGTATCCCACCCAACGCCTGGGCTGGGGCCTCCGACTTGAAAGCCGCAGCCAATCCTCGGAAGAAAGCCTTCATCGACACTCCGACAACGAACAGAACGACGAAAAATGTGCTAAACAGGTACGTAGGTGAGTCATAAATCGGGGGATGAAAACCGCGAGAGTACTCACNAAAAACTGACTAGCAGTTTGCTGTAATTGAACGATGAAGTAAATAAGGATGCTGAAAAGCGCTAGCGTAACGAAGGTGAATGGGATGTCCACCAACGTCAGAGCGAGAGCCTCGACCATAGGGTGATACATCGCGGCCATTTCGTGCCGATGGACGATGGCCCGCTGGGCAAAAAGAGCGGGGATTTCGGACATATTGAAGAGTGTCGGTATAAAAACGGAGCTGCAGGGCGTTAGGTCACTCATGAATCCGATTTATCGTTGTCATATACACGTACAAGAAGAGAACACCACCACGCGAAAAATAGGCTGATGTTGCATCTTGAAGACGAAGGAACGTGGTGCCAATGATGATACCTTGCAAAATAAACGTACTGTATCGCCAACGCGATGAGTATCAGAAAGGGAGTAGCCGCAGAAAAGCTTACGCAGTTTGTAGAGCCTGCGAAAGGAAGCTACCACGCATGATCTGTATGCGACGCAGCATTACAATTCGGACCTGCATCGGAATAGAGATCACATAGGCACTCTACATTCGGCATTCGTCAGAAGCAGAATTTAGGAGAATGTAAGCAACTTGCCTTGCGACGAGTATGCCGAGCCTTTTCTTGATGAGCGCTTTCCTGGTAACTCTGCACTAAGTGGTGCTTGTCAACGAACTCGGACCTGTACTCCTTGATGTCTTCCAAATTGATCCTTCGTATCTCGGAGTCGCGATAGTACGCTTCGAACTCCAGAGCGTTCCTGGGTATAGGCTTGCTATTGGATCCCGAGGCTTCTCGTGTTTTGTCTACCGCTGTTCTCCCGTTCGGGTCTGTCACCGACACCAGAAAGTCGGGAGTGGTTTGCCGGTTGGCTGGGACATAGCCCATGTCGATGAAGTATTGTCGAGCGCGATCCGCCGGGCCATAATATACCATGCGGCCTTCGTAGATCAGGCACACCTTGTCAAACATCTGGTAGAGTGACTCTCCCGCCTGATAGATCGAAACGATGGACGCATTGCGAACTAGGTCGGTCGCTATCCGGAGAGCGCGAACATACTCCAGGGCCGTGCTCGAGTCAAGCCCACGGGTCGAGCTGGTGCAAGGTTCAGCAATGTAAAGGTAGAAGGCTAGGCATGCTCACTTATCCCACGACGTGATCCGGCTTCGAGTGGCCATTGCCTCGCTGATGCTGAGAGCAGGTCAGAATGGACGCGTCGGTAGGAAAAAAGGCACTCACGAGACACGCTTCTTCTCTCCGCCACTAACACCTCTGATCGAGGCATCGCCCACAACAGTGTCTTTGACATGGTTGAGACCAAAAATCGTCTCGTAAAGGTCTGCCAGGACCCTGGTAAATTCGCTACGTCTCTGGTCCTGGATTCGAGTCTGTGGCGCCCTCGCCTTCGAGGCGAAATGAATTGTCTGATCGACAGTGAGGGTTGGAAAATGGATATCATCTTCAGGGCAGTACTGAACGTCTCCACGATAATGTTTTGCAAGCTCGGTAGGCGTGATGGAATCGTAGAATACCTCTCCTTCAACAGAGTGGAACGACGACCGTTGGTTGGCCAGGACCTTGAGAAAGGTGCTGCAACCAGATCCTGGACGACCCAGCACCACTGAGAAGAGAGTCAATCCAATATCTCGCTCGACATCCAGGATTACTTACAAAGCATCTCGCCTGGTCGAACGACCCCTTCGAATCCGGAAAGAATGTCCAGGAGAGGAGGATGCCGCAACATCTGGACAGCGTGCACGACATTCATAGGATTGAACAGTGAGCCAAGTGTCGGTTGAAAGCTCGCGGAAGCACCAAGCCCAACAACCCGTAGGTTTTCGAACATCACTCCCAGCTGCCGGGGTTTGATGTCTGATTCGTCTCGCCTGCAGAAAGGTCAGGACGTGAAAATGCGCGAAGATTCGTACGTACTTGTGCAGATATCGCCTCACGAGCCTCTCAAAATTGACATTCTCCCCTACAGTCAACGTTTCTTCCGAAGAGTCGTCGGATTCATGTCGTCTGGTCCCGCGAATAGAGCTGAGGGTCCTCGAGAGCCGCCTCGCTCCAGGAGGGTCGAAGTAATCCACGACGACGTGCCTTGTCTTGTGGGTTGCGACCTGCAGATGAGGTCTTTCTGGAGCCTCCGGGCTGCTATTCGTACTTGCTTCAGTCATCGTAAGTTGAGCGCAAAGTCCTCGCAAGAGGCTGATATCTATAATGTTTCATACCCAGCCCCTGCTGACCGCCATGATCGTGTTGAGAATGTTTGAGACCTTCAAGTGTCTCCTAGACATACTCAGACCTTCAGGAGACGCAGGACTGGGAATGACTGTCAAGGGCATGTCGTGGTGCGGTGTCTTGAACAACGGTGAGTGCCTCGGCGAGCACAGGCAGAGTCCAGGTTAGGGTTTCGGTCCGGTGTGGATGTATAGCCGGCGGCTAAGTACGTCGGCGCTCAATTCAGAGGAGCCGTCGCCCGAGCTATCACAAGTTCGCTCGTAACCACACAATGGCAGAACACCATTTGGCCTGGATATCGCTCAGCAGAGACACCTTCAATCTTGGTAACTTCTGCTGCTGCCGTTAGGATCGATGATTTCATGGCCGTGGTACTGCAACGCTAGCTTAGGCGCATCCTGCACCCTTCGAGCTCCGGTCTATCTCGATCTGCAGATTTTCGGGCATACGGTCCACTCGGAATATGTGCCGTGCTCTTACCCTCCAGTTACCGTGCAGATTGATTTGGCAGTGCCAGATTTTTTCGTAGGGAAACACTTGTGGTTCACTCCCAAAGAAGAATCTACACCGTTTTCCGAATGCGTCGAAGCTCGGAGGGATGACGCCTCCCTATTATACAGACGTTGACACATACGTGGATCCTCGGCCTTCCAGTAGCGATAGTAGATTATATCGGAATCCCTGCGGAGGGGCATTTTCTTCCTGATGTCTCCCTCGACCATCGTACCCCGGTGGCACCAGAGAAGTATTAGTTTCCCTTTGAGGGTCTTCTCCCATTATGGCAAGTACCCTACACATCCCGCATACTTACATACATCTGTCAGTAACAGCAGGGCCAAGCCCAGTCAACCCAATTAACGCGCTTGTGCACACCCACTGGCAAGTATCGCGTCACGGTAGGCTTTTAATTGATAGGAATTTCGTACGGCGCCAATCTATATCCATGACCACCAATGCCCACATACACGTGCAATCGTTGACTAAAATCTCTAAAGGTGTACCCCACTCCTACTGACTCTCATCTGAGGTTTGATCCATCGACTACTAGCGCCATCAATACGCCTCGGTCCGCCACCGCATTTGATAGCCCGACTCGGCTTTTCCAGGAACAAGAACGCGGGCATAGAACGACCATGTGGGTGAAGGGAGGGGTGCACCTTGAGAGTGTATTGGCGCTGAAGTCACAGGATGGCACGAAAATNAAAAATTTGTATCCACTCGTTCTCCGCAGCACTCACGGTGTCCGAGTCGTTGGTCAAAAGCTCCCGTTGCGGACTACCAAAAACTACCAATCGGCACAGGCCAAGTAAAGACTCGAGCACATCCTATCAGACCCTACATCCTACCCCCTATCGCTCTACTCTAGGTCACAATGTGGTTACCATCTATATCAGCGTGATCTCTACTGAGATGCCTCGGAACCGATGACGCCCAGTGGCGCTTACTTGGAACGGAATTGACCTTGTGGAGGGGGCCTGTGGCTGTCAGCCGCTGCCGCCTATCTATTTGTCCCTGCAAAGACGAGACCCACATCGAGACAAAGCACTGCGCCCGAATTGAATAGCTGTTGCGGTCTTCATTCTGACCCTAAATGTGACCCGTTGTCTTTGACACTTGGCTGTGTATTCGCCACGCACAACTCTCTTTTAACCACATTCGTCAGATAACGTTGGATACTTGCCTGTCAAGCAACAACGGTCGTGACAGATTCTTGATTTCCGAGGCTTCCTTGTCCGCCAGCGCCTCATCCGGTCACTCTAGAGCAGTCTGGGGAACATGGGAGTACCCGGCCCTTCAGCCGAAAAGCGGACTCGACCCTATTCTACGGAGCCTTTTAAGGACCATAAACTCAGCACCAGGGTCCCCGTCAAAGCTTGAATTGTCGGCTTCAAACCTCCTCCTGAGTCTCTTCAGCGAACCAAAACTGTTCGGGTAGACGCTAACCCAATTCCAATTGTAGTTCGGTATAACTACTATACAATCCCTTTTGAATGCTATATTACAAACAACGGTGCAACTAAGGCAATAATCGATAGGTATCTAAAAAGAGTTCTGAACTCTTTTAGTAAAAGATTGACGAGTAAGTAGCAAAATGCAAGTATCTAATCTCTATGTGGGTGACGCAGTCCGTATAAGGAACTATGCGCAAAGCTTGTCAGGCATAGATTATATTAGGGCACTTCTAAGCATCGTAGAACTGTGGAGCCAGTCAGATGTGACATCGCGAAGAACAAGGATCACGGTACAACGCACCTTGCTTTTGGGAAGGCTGCTATCGTCATCGATTTGGACATCCGTTGTGACAGAAACGACAGGATAGGTTTTGCTAGTCTGTTGCGAAGTCTGGGGGTATGTTCGAAGGTTACTGAGTTGGACCTGGTTTGTTTGAGATGTTTTGCCAGAGGACCGGGCCGAGAGTTCATGTTCGGAGTTCGAGACCGCACGCATACGTTGTCGTCCGTTGAGTGTTGCCAGCAGGACGTTCGCATACAGCCTTCCAAGGAGATATTCGCTAGCGAGCACGCCCGATGTTAAAAAGGTGACACATTAAACCGAGGACGTCGGACTCACAAGCACACGTAGAACAAGTTGTCAGGGAAGAGAAGGTAGCAGATCAAGTCTACCAGGGCACAAGCAGTAGTAACCATGCCGTTCTCGATGGTGTGGACGATGAGGGCATTGAGCACATTCTTCGATCCAGTATAAGCCGTGGCTCCACGGGCCTTTGTGAGCTGGAGGACAGATAAATATTTAGCAACGAGAGTTCTCTACCCGGTGGTAAGCGAATATCACGTACGATGATGACCATAGTAATCGAGATGAGCACATCACATATGAAGCTTCCGGCCAACCAAACGATGACAGTTCGCTTGAGTGTCCTCAAGAGATCCAATTGCCGGGCAAGGAGGGTAAACTAATTAGCAGCATCAGCAAGGGAACGGGATATTATGACCGGGAAGCCCAAACCTGGATGGTGACACCATAGCTAGCCGCGCACTGCATGCCCGCTGTCTGCAGAAAGGGTGAGCTTCTCTAGTGGATGGGTACAACAGGGGGAGATATACGAACCAGCACCACAAGACCGGCAGACATCTTGCCCCAAATCGACTTGGTCAAGACGAGAATTCTCCTGGGAAGACTGTAAGGCGACCGCATTTGAATCGGAAAGCAGTCTCTTACCATGCAAAAAACACCTGAGTGCACAAGCCGACCGTCCCATTAAGAGCTGGAAGCGCGGCACCAGACCAAGGAGTGTTGATGAAGACTCTGGGATCCGTGAAGCCAACCGCGAGAATACTATATGTAGTGTGGGTAGAGAAGAACATATGGAGGATCTCCACAATAACCACGACAACGACTTGGGAAGAGTTGAGAAACAAGATTGAACCATGAGAAATTCCATATCTCACCCAAGAAGACAAAGAACCGTCTGTCTGTACTGGCGTAGTTCATATAGTAGTGGTCTGTATAACATTAAAGTAATCAGATATGAAATCACTTCAACGAAGAAGAATAATGAAGACGAACAGATCTGCATGGCAAACGCCCCATTCAGGAAGAAGCTGATGAGGGAGCCCATCAACTGTCGAAGAGGTATAAGCTGAAGATCATGTTGGGAGTTTGAGTGATCGTACCAAGGGGCCAGTACTGGTAGAACGGGATGCCGCAGTCAGCAATCGAACTGAGAGGGACGGAGGAGAAACACTTACAGGAGGATATAGGGATTGCTTGCCATGACTTTGGATGGGTGTTGGACGGGGGAACCAGGTCAAAGGGTCATGGAGACGACCTTGGGTCCCATTCCCTTTAGTACCAGGACAAGGATTATGACAAGTCCATTAGGCAACTCTCACGAGAAGCTTCCGTTCAGGGTCTTTGATCGCACCCAACCAAATCGCATCTGCTTCTTTGGGTTCCCAGCATATCGCAGATCAAAAAACTTTCGGACAAAATGTCCCATCAACGCTGAGATTACGATTCCGAGTGTGTGCGTCAGCTGTGCGCTCGGGCATCCTTCACCTGCCACGCATTCCGAGCAGGTCACAATCAAGGCCGTTATCGCAATTGTGCTGGCAATTTGGTTGTCGGATTTTCCGCCGATTCGATCTAAAAGGTATGTCAAAAGGTGTACCTTGATCCATGACAAGTCGACTGCCAGTCATGTCGCAGCAATGCAATTCGGCTATTCATACCACCCCAAATTCATAAATGAATTATTTGAATGTTCACCCACTATTAAAGGCTAACACAGACATAGTAAGTTTCCTGTCAACGTGAATGTTAAACGCCAAATAGGTCTGAGTCCTTGAGCTCGGGAGGTATTTGTACAACTTACCGTAACTGATCAGACAACTCCACCTTCCGCCGAACCCGCGCCGACCGGGGAGGCGCCCAGGGAGTGGAAAAGGACTAATTGCGTTCACGCTCTTTCATTGATGCGCTGTAACCTACAACCCTGCAGTCGGCCGTTGTAGTCAAGGCTAGGTTAACAGGGCCCACCTATCAAGGTTGGGGCGGGCGTACGACTTTCTGATGCGAGCGCACGATTTGAACAAAAATTCACAGAAAGATTGCTTCTTTATTATGCCCGTTAGGGTGCCACTGTTGCGTTCTCGCCTTCGGAATATCGTAAGTGAGCCAATGTTCGCACCCTCACATGAAAATTGGGCGAGCTATGCGCCGGATAAAAAAAAGGCTGGAGCGCTCTATGTGCGAGGTGGAGGACCTGAGCAATTATCATCATCAGAAACTTACATGGAAGATCCTTCCCCATGGGTCGAACTCACCTGGCTAACACTATTTATGACGAGTGGGGCGGGGCGTGACTATCGGAAGGAAGGTTCGTCTTCTTCCAACCGCCAGTATAAAAGAACTGGGGCTTCAGAACGGCCAGAGGTTATTTCAACCAGATCGATACGAATGGGAGGTCACTAGGGACATCGCAACATCGAGACTGATCATATCAAATCCACTCTGGGCAGCTTTACCGGCGGTTAAGGCAACAACGATAGTGGGTTGGCGCTCCACATGTGTTCTTTCTTGGTGATTTAGGACCAGTTACTACTCACACTGCCGGTGAAGTTGAGTAAGTCTTGGATTGTCAGGACGGGGCTTGCGGCGACCTCACCTCGATTTCCCACCTGCACAATGCGGGGTACGGTAACGCGTCTAGGGGACGGCTGGAACCCCCTCGGAAGATTGGGCCTGACAAATAATCAATAGAACAGAGTGAAAATTGAACGAAAAAGAGGAACCAGACAGTGGCGGTGACATCTCAAAGGCGGAAAGCACGCTTGGGTCGCGCAGAATGCAATGTCATATCGTGATTGACGCACTGAGTAAACATAAAGGGAGACCATTTACTTGCTCTTGCCCTTCTTCCCCGTTCCGAAGGTTTTCTTGCCCTCGAAACCCGGGCGAGCCTTCCCCTTGCCCGCAGCACCCTTCTTTCCTGAAGAGCCGCCAGACTTCTTGTCCTTTCTGCGCTCGTTGCGCATGGCAATATTATCTGTTCGCTTTTTCTGACGAGCGGCCATGGCAGCAGTCACCTGCTCCTTTCGCTCCGTCCTAGACCATGGAGTGAGTCGGAATATCAGCAAATATAATCGAGGTGACCCACCAATCTTTCTTCGACTTCTGTTTCTCCTTATCTTTCCGCTTAGCCGCCTTCTTGAGGCGCGCTTCGTCGTCCCTAACTTTGACACCCTCCATTCTTGCTTCCGCCTTTGCCCACTGCTCTCTTTCGGCGATCTCTTTTTTCTTCTCCTCCGGAAGTGACTCCAGCTTAGCCTTCTTCGCCTGTAGCTGTGCGAGAGCCTGTTTAGGGTCCGAAGATGCTTTCAAAGACTTGTACTTTGACGACGCGGCATTGGAAGAGGCACCACGAGAGGATGATGGATCCGTGACAGTAGAAAAGGCGACGTTGGCGAGCTTGGAGTGTGGACCGGATTCTGGTACGAGGAGCTGCGTTTTCGCGACATTCCCTTTAATTTGAGCGGGTCCTTTCTCGTTTTTCTCCTTCTCCGGTTTCTTGCGAGCCTCAGCCTCCCTTCGCACCCGCTCCCTCGTCTCCTTTCTGCGCCGTTCGCGTAGCAGTGCTCTCTGTTGCCTCCTCTCTTCGAGAAGCTCGTCCTTCGAGCCTGGCTCTCCTTTCAAGCTCGAATGGCGATTCCGAAGGTTCGCGATCTTGTCGTGTAGTTTTTGCCGGAGAGATGCAAACCCTCCCTCTGCAGAAGGCATTGGAATGAATTCTTCCTCTTCTTGAGGTGCATCCTCATCGTCGCCCTGATCAAAGTCGACGTCCATATCGCCGTCACTGCCAGAATCATCTTCCGATCCAGCAATTTTTGTTGGCCGTTTCTTGGTCTTCTTTGGCGAAGAAGCCTCCTCGGCACTTCGTTCATTTTGAATGTCTACAACTGTTTTTTGGTTTGCAGGGTCAAGCTTGAAGCCATAGGTAAGTTCGAGACGACCCGAAAAGATCAGACGAACGCACCTTCTGCCTCTTCGCCGCCTGTTTGGCCGCCGCAACTTCTGCCGCATGCTTGAAGCCCTTCTGCTTCTTGCTATGTTTCTGAAATTTATTGGCCATCTACACGCACGTTTTAGATAGTAATAAGCATCAAAAGCGGAGCTAACACACCTGTTCTTCGATTTTCTGCTCATTTACGATGTAGTATTGAGCTGGGATGAGCTTGAGAAGATTTTCGAACGTTTCATTGTGCTGTTCGAGCGATG
This sequence comes from Candolleomyces eurysporus, assembly GCA_027579435.1. NCBI lineage: Eukaryota > Fungi > Basidiomycota > Agaricomycetes > Agaricales > Psathyrellaceae > Candolleomyces > Candolleomyces eurysporus. The sequence goes on along the minus strand of JANBPK010001248.1, from coordinate 5,780 downwards.
CTCGCAGAATGTTAGCTGGTGTCGGTGTGATTGGCATTTTCCCCGTAGATTCGAGGTTGGGGAGGTAACCTTCAGCGCCGTCGTTCACGATGAGGACAAGGAAAGGAAAGCCATGTTGGTTCTTCTGGGTTGGGTGGCTGTGTTGACATTGGGGTTAGGGCTTTGATTCCCTACTGCAAACGGACGGCAAAGCTCTTCTTCCCGACCACCAGCATCTGTATAATGCTCTATATTTCTTCGACGCTCTTCGTCGATCTCATAGCATACAGGAGCATGCTTATATTGCGATCAATGTGAAGAGAAGGCCTCCGGTTCAGAACATCGCAGTGTTCTTCAAAATACAAGTTTTCAATGCGCGCACCGGGTGTAATGTTTAGAAAACCTGCTGTCTTGCCTATTGGTGCTAGCTCGCTCCATATCGTAGCCAAGTATGACGGAATCGGTGCTGGGTGGCTTCTCGTCTCCAGGGCGGCTTGATGAGTTGGATGTAGGTTTTCCAGCTTGAACGTCAGCGCGTGAACTGACTGTTCTCTTTCAGCGTTTGTTTGGTCCACTGATCATGCTTCTAACGCCGTATTTTACGGACCTATATGTCATGCAACAAGAATACTTCTGAACGTCAAGGAAAATCTTACGGCGTGGTCTTGTGTGAATGTCGCCCATCTAAGGCCGCCGAATACACTGCTCCTTCAAGTTTCTATCACAGGTTTATTGGAGCGGGCGCCCCTTAGGATTCTAGATTCGCCGAGCATATCTGCTCACATTACCCCATGACCCACCCATGGGCCGCGACCGCGGTCACAATCTCATGACCCTTTGTTATGCAACAATGTTGAAATTGCATGCTTAAGCTGCAAGGACGTTGAGGGTTCTTCGTCCAGCACCTTCATATCGGAATGGGCAAACTCACTAGCACCCTTGTCGGCTTCATTGCCCTCAGCGCTTCGCTCACTCATAGCAAGGTATTGGAAAACCTCGAGCAGCTGGACTCTGCGAAAGAGTCCTACGACTTTGTTATCGTTGGAGGTCCGACTCCCCTAAATTCATCTTCGCGATCGTTGACGTTCCTTATCAGGTGGAATCGGAGGCTCGACTGTGGCCAGTCGACTCTCTGAAAACCCTCGTTTCAATGTCCTCCTCATTGAAGCAGGACCGACGTTAGTCCCATCTTTCCACTTCATTTCGCGAGATGATCGATGAAACGCCTAATTAATATCGATATTGATCACAGCAACGAAGGCGTTATCGACATCGCCGTGCCAGCATTCTTCCTGAATATTAACAGCACTTACAGTTGGGGCCATGTCACGACGCCTCAGATCGGTTTAAACAATCGCTCCCTACCGTATAACCAGGCACGTGTTCTTGGTGGTTCCAGCTCTCATAGTGAGTGGCAAGCGATTATCTGTCCTGCCTCTCGTCGTCAATCCTAAAATGAAATTTAATTAATAGATGGGATGGTCTATACACGCGGTTCATCCGACGACTTTGACCTCTGGGGAAGAGTATCAGGGGATCGTTCCTGGTCCTGGAAAACCCTGTACCCGTATTTCTTACGCGTAAGTCTGTCACACGTCTATTAAAGCCTAGTGTTTAGACTCGACGTAAAATTAACGCAACCTACCTTAGAATGAGAAACTTGTCCCACCGCCAGGTGGTCGTGACGCGAGCGGCCAATACGATCCCCAATTCCACGGTACTCGCGGTCTTACTTCAGTTAGCCTTCCATGGGGTGGCCCAACAGATTTCGATCTTTTAGCGATTAAGAATGCCGAGCAGAGCAAGGAGATCAAGTTCAATCTGGACGTCAATTCGGGCAAACCGTCAGGCCTTAGTGGGTCGTCCTGCCACCTGCCACCCTTACTCGGTGACTGACAACCAGGTATTATTATCAGTCTGGGTTCAAGCCACAATCGGAAACGGAGAGCGTTCGAGTGCGGCAGTTGGGGCTTTGGGGGGTAAAGTCAAGGAACGGCCCAACCTGACCATCCTACTCAATACGCATGCCACTCGAGTGCTTCCTTCCAAGGAATCTCGTCAATTGGATATCAGGACGGTCGAGATCGTATCTGTCTCGAGCGGTAGTCTATATTTACTCACACAGCCATTGACGTGAGCTTAACATCCCGTCCCCTTTCCAGGAAAAAAGACGACTGTCACTGCCAAAAAGGAATTGATCGTGTCGGGAGGAGCGTTTGGAACACCGCACCTCCTATTGAACTCTGGTATCGGAGACAAGAAAGAGCTAGAAGATGTCAATGTGAAGAGTATCCTCCACCTCCCGGACGTCGGAAAAGGATTGAGCGACCACTTATCTTTCCAAGTTAGCTGGAGTGCCGATGACGTTGTCAGACCTGTCGATACTGTTGCTGCTCTCGAGGAGTGGCAGACGAATCGTACTGGTCCTCTGACAGAAGCTGTCGGCCATCAGCTTATGTTTTCTCGCATACCGCCCAATGCTCCGTTGTTCAAGGAGCACCGTGACCCTGCGGCTGGTCCCAATTCACCCCATATCGAAATTAGCCTGCTTGTAAGTCCATGTTCGCATAAATCTACCAGTAGTCTGACAGTAGATTCCAGTCTCTAGGCCCTCGGGTTCTCGGTTTTGTGGCACTTTTGACTCCCAAATCTCGTGAGTGTCCTACTCTCTCTTCAATGCTACTTGACTCATGAAGATCTAGGTGGTACCGTTAAGATTGCTTCCAACAACCCTCTCGATAAGCCCCTCATCGATCCCGGCTACCTGACCCATCCCTTCGACCTCCTGGCATTCAAAGAAGGCATCCGCATAGCCAAGCGATGGTACGAAGGGCCCGTTTATGAAGGATATATCACTAATTTCCTTGGCCCTGACCCGGACACGCTTCCGGAGAGGGAGTTTGATAACGCGTTGAGAGCGGGAGCTGGAACCTGGTGGCATCCGGTTGGCACTGCTAGTATCTCACCCAAAGGAGCGAAGCATGGTGTTTTAGATCCAGAGTTGAAAGTCAAGGGTGTAAAGGGACTTCGGGTCGTTGACGCTTCAGCGATTGTGAGTGTGTTTCAAGTCCGCATACTAGCGGTCGCTGCTCGACTTGAGCTAATCGACTGGCGGCGATCCTCCTTCGTGTCTCCTATCTACAGCCTTATGTTCCGACTGCGCATACCCAAGCCTCTGTGTACGCTCTCGCAGAGAAGGCCTCGGATCTCATCAAAGCATCCTGGTGAATACGGTAGCAGGGACCGGGACGGGATCACCAAATGAACACTTGTATAATTGGGCACGCCTTTGAAAGTGATGTCAACGATTCTCAGGAAATTGAACAGAGTTTGGAACCGTTTATTAAACTTGAAGCATGTTCATCGGAAATTAGAATGAGCCCGTGCGCCGTGACACAGCCAACGATATAAGTATGCGACGCCAGGACTGACTGTTGAAAGTAGGAAGCCGTTCATTAGTGGCATTTTGTTGGCAGACACCGGCTTGCATGCGCAAGCCCAAGGTCTGACACGAAAATCGGATTCGGATTAATGACACTTGAAGCTTCACTTCCGAGCACAACCATGCATCGAACGCAGAGAAATCTCGACTGTAAATCGCGGCACTCTTGAGGGGCGATCTCAATTCTCAGCATGTACAAGGAGACGCTGATTCAAGCAATGGTGATGGGAAAGCGTTTAATTGGTGCACGGTTTTGCCTTATTTTTTTCGATAGGCACGAGTGTCAAATGATCGACTTTCCCGAGGTCGCATAACAGGTTTGAAGTTACTATCCGAAATATGGCTTAGGCAGGCTCTCTACCCGCCTGAAAGGCGTTCTTCGAGTCCTCTTACCGCATTTGATAATTCTGCTTTCAGCGACGTCAGAACTGGCGAATTCGCTGGACGGTCTTTTTGTTCGATTTTTGGCGTTATTTTTCAGTGATTTCTATGGTGATTTCTATGTAAACAAGGAGAACCAGGCACACATCCATGAACTATTCATGTCGTGCTATTCCGGTCAAATTTCCAATTCTCTTTTTTTCTTTGCTGTGTTCACGTCGGGGTTAGGGTTTAAATTCCCCTGCAAACGGACGGCAAAGGTCTTCTTTCAGTACCAGAACCTATACAATACTCTAGATTTCTTTGACGCTCTTCATCGATCTCATAGCACCTCAAAGAACCGATAGATGTAAAGAGAAGCCCTCCAATCATCGCTAAAAAGGAGGGAAACGCGGAGAAATCCTGCACGGCGGCCTCCCATTCAGAACACCCCAGTGTTCTTGAACATAAAGGGCTCCAATGCGTACACCGGGCGGAATGCCAAAAACTCTATTTTGCTGCCCACTGGTCTTTGCTCCAGATCGCGGTCAAGTATGACAGAATCGGCGCTGGGTGGCTTCTCGTCTCCAGGGGCGTCTCGATGAGTTATATGTAGGTATCCACCTTGAACGTCAGCGCGTGAGCTCACTGTTCTCTTTCAGCGTTTACTTGGTCCACTGATCATGCTTCTAACGCCATATTTTACGGACTATATGTAATGCATCAAGAGTACTTCTGAATCTCAAGGAAAATCTAACGACCTGGTCTTGTGAAAGTCGCCCACCTAAAGCCGCCGAATACCCTTCTCCTTCAAGTTTCTATCACGGGTTTGCTCTATTGAAGCGATCGCCCTTTGGGATTCCAGATTCGCCGAACATCTCTGCTCACCTTACTCGTGACCTTACCAATGACCGACCCATAGGCCATGACCACGAAGGTCGCAATCTAGCCCCTTTCTCATGCAACAACGCCGAAATTGCATACTTAAACTGCGGGGACGTTGAGGGTTCTTCGTCCAGCACCTTCAGATCGAAATGGGCAAACTTACTGGCACCTTTGTCGGCTTCATTGCCCTCAGCGCTTCATTTGGTCATGGAAGGGTATTGGAAGACCTCGAGCAACTGGACTCTGCGAAAGAGTCCTACGACTTTGTTATCGTTGGAGGTCCGACTATCCTACATTCATCTTCGCAATGGTCGACGTTCCTAATGAGCTATAATTAGGTGGAATCGGAGGCTCGACCGTGGCCAGTCGACTCTCTGAAAACCCTCGTTTCAATGTCCTCCTCATTGAAGCAGGACCAACGTTAGTCTCATCTTTTCATTTCGCGAGATGAAACGCTTCATTAATATCGATATCGATCACAGCAACGAAGGCGTTACCGACATCGCCGTGCCAGGATTCTTCCTGAATATTAACAGCACTTACAGCTGGGGCCACGTCACGACGCCTCAGATCGGCTTAAACAATCGTTCCCTGCCGTTTAACCAGGCCCGTGTTCTTGGTGGCTCCAGTTCTCATAGTGAGTGGCGAGCGCTTGCTGTACTCAGCCTCTCATCGTCAATGTTGATATCAAGTTTGATTAATAGACGGGATGGTATATACACGCGGTTCATCCGACGATTTTGACCTCTGGGGCAAAGTATCAGAGGATCGATCCTGGTCCTGGAAAACCCTGTTCCCATATTTTTTGCGCGTAAGTCTCACACGTCTATGAAAGTCTAGTTTTTAGACTCGACGTTAAATTAACGCAATACCTTAGAATGAGAAACTTGTCCCACCGCCAGGGGGTCGTAACGCGAGCGGCCAATACGATCCTCAATTCCACGGCTCTCGTGGCCTCACTTCAGTTAGCCTTCCATGGGGTGGTCCAACAGATTTCGACCTTTTAGCGATTCAGAATGCTGAGCAGAGCAAGGAGATCAAGTTTAATCTGGACGTCAATTCGGGCAAACCGTCAGGCCTTGGTGGGTCATCTTGTCACCTGACACCTTTATTC